>VUQI01024858.1:9637-24600 GCA_015106735.1 Paratilapia polleni | reverse complement strand
ATGAAGCCCTAACTGTAGTTAGGGCAGATTTTCTGGTTTTGGCAGCGCTTCGGTAAATATTTAGAAAGTCTGTTTAACTTCCTGACAATTAGCGAGTTGGAACAAAACCTGTCTCACTATCAAATAACCTTTTCTCCTTGTGCAGTATTGAGCAATTTTGCTAAATTTACTTATTGCAGTATTACTAGCAATGCTAAACAACAAAAGCGTAAAACAGGTGCTGCAGGTGACAACTCCTCGCTCCCTGCTCGTTTAGAGCGACAGGTAACTAGGTTAAGCTGCCGTGGCCGTGGACGTGAAACCTGTCTCGAGCGTCTCCGGAAGCATGAACGTTTTCCGACTCCTGATAAACTTTGGGGTCAACCCTGCAGCCTTGGCTTATGCCATGACCACTCTGGGGTCTGGCATGATAAACAACATTTTCAGCTTCTACTATGTCAAACTCTTCCTAAATAGGTACAAGATATCGGAGGGAGCATTTCACCAATCACAAGTGAGTATCTTGACATGTCCCCTTTGACCACTGTCTGTCAAGTGAACTGTTGCGGACGAGAGTAGAAGTAAAATTGAAAGAACCTGCTGCTATCCTTTGAAAGGAGACTGGAAATATGTATGAGAGCATTAGGGATTAAAGTATTTATTATTCTGCCTTCTTTGAAACATCTCAAAGAGAAAAAAACCCCCAAGAGTGCAAGGTGACATCTTTATGTTACTTGTTTCATGCATCTAAAACCTAAACTGCTACAATCAGATGTTGCGTGTGTATCATATAAACACTGCACGATCTGTGAAATTTTGAGCCAGTTGCAGTCAGCAAGGCTAATATAAGCCAATACAGATGTTTGACAGATATAATTTTAGACACTTCCTCTCCACAGGTGGTGTACATGGTGTGGAATGCAGTTAATGACCCTCTCTTTGGGTACCTGCAAGATAACTCCAGGGTGCCCTGCTGCTCTCAGCGACGTCTCTCCATCCTGTACGGTGCTCCCCTCTACTCGCTGGCTTTTCTTCTAGCCTGGTTCCCGTGGCGTTCCTATGTCCCTGGTGACTGGATGAGTGGTTTACACTTGACAGTAGCGCTGTGTGCTTTTGATGGCATGCTGACTTTTGTGCTGCTGGCACAATGTGCCTTGTTTGCAGAGATTTCCAGCCATCATCAGAACAGACTAAGACTCATAAAGTACAACCAGGTAGGCCCTCCATCTTCCCTCTGTATACTCTTAAGTAAAGAACCTTTTCATATCCCTTCCTGTTTATTTTTCAGGTGGCTTCTCTCATTGGCTCCTCCAGTGTCCTCTTCTGTGGTGTCGTGTCCAGAAACATGGAAGACTTCACGGCTTTTCAGGCATTCAGTGTGCTGATCGCCGTCCTGAGCTGTGGCTCCATGCTCTACACAGGCTTCCACAGTGAGAGCCGCTTTGACAACAAAGGATCTGTGTCACTTCCAGGGTCTGTTGATCAGAGTTCCCATCAATCAGAATGCTCCTTCTCCACGTTAAAAACGCTGACATGGCAAATCCTGACCAACAGGGACTTTCAGCTATTTGTGCTCATGAACTTCTTCCAGGTGTTCATGTTGGCCTTCTTTAATAATTTTACCATGATATTTGCTGAGCACCTGATTCCTCCAGATGTGCTTCCATCACTGGCAAGGAGCATCATGTATGGAGCAGGATTCATCTGTCCACAGGTATTGTCCCACAGTGGCTTAGTTTTTTTTTTTTTTCATAAAGGTGTAGATTAGAGATGCATCAGTGGTGGATAATTGGCATAAAACATTTTAGTTGCTTTTTTTGTCTTTTCATCCTCCTGCTGCATCAAAATACTATTCTGATATTTTACAAATCACATGTCCTGAACATGCTAGCCTTTCAAAAATATTCCAGGAAGGCATTAGTTTATGTCAGTGGGGTACAAACAGCAACTTCAATTTAGATTTACAGCTTAAATTGGAGATTTTATTTTCTCTCCAGAGACACTTCTGCTAACTATAAAATGTCTTGGCTGAGAATGAAGCACACCAAATGTTCTGTTGTTGGCAGTCAGAACAGTAAAAAGATGGACTCCTGGCATTTGTACATTGATAAGATATTAATATACAGTTTAACTGTGCAGCTGACATGCGAAGGTAGGGCTGCATGCCTAACTGTCTGTTTGGAACAGGGGTTAAACTTGGGAAATACAGGCAATTTTGAATGAATGATTCCTGTAGTATTTTGAGCAGAAAGACTTGCAATAACGACTTAAAAGGGCTATAATATGGCTGTCTTATAATGCTACAGTGAAATTGTGGAAACTTTCCAAAATTAAGAGATAAGAAATCTTTTACACCACGCCATTGTTTGCTGTTTTGCACCGTAGTTCATAAATATGCTATTTTGGCCGCCCGCTGTCTGCCTCACTCAAACTTCAGAGGTGTAAACAAACACCTCAGTGCATAGAAAAGGGAAATGGTTTTAAAACACTTGATATGCTGCTTTATAATCTGCTACTTTGCCTAATGTCATGTGTTGTTCCTAACTCATTGTTCTCATTCTAGCTTTTAGTACTGAGCTCTCAGAGTCTGCTGCATGGTCTTGGCTACTACAGGATCATCCTCTTCACCTTCTACATAGAGGCTGGAATGGCAGCTGTCATGCTAGCAATTGGTCCTCAGCACTACTATGTCCTGGCATGTTTCCTCACCATTAACATGTAAGAAGTTACTGGTAGGGCTTTTGGCTGTCTTGATGTTTGTAGTTTTTACTTTACTGCATTGATTTTTTTTTTATTTTTTGCTCCATTTTACCAGCACTCTCTCCCTTTTATGCAGGGTTATAATTCAAGCATCCTTCAGTCTTTTTGGGTTGCCTTTGGCTGACATTATTGACACTGACCTGCAGAAATACAAGCGCAGGTAAACAAAACTGATCACATCCTGTAGTTGTTAAGATATGGACCCAAACTGGTGGACATGCAGACCAGCATTGCCATCCCCTAGAGTTGTGCTGCTACCATGACTAAAAATATGAATGTCAGCACCGATGACTAATTCAGTCATCGCTCAGATACACTTCATTCACTCCAGTCGGTGCAGCATTGTTTTTAAACTTTATGATTTTACTACATAAAACAGGCAAAATAGGCAACATTAGCTCCTTTAAGCAGCCTCAAATATATGTACAAACATATGCAATGAAATCAGTTTGTCATTTGATGTGTGATGTCGTGTTTTCTTTTTCCCCCCTCTCCTGTAGTTCCCCTCTCTCCTCTATGGTGTTTGGAACAAATGCTCTGTTCACAAAGCCAGCTCAGTCTCTGGCTCCTATGATAGTTCTAAATATCCTGAACCAGTTTGGATATGAAAAGCTGAAGGACGCTGCACTAGATTCAAATCCAAGGTACATATAATTTCTTGCTTCTTATTGGCTGAATGGACAAACGTCTTTTTGAAGCTGATTTTGAGATTATACCCATAAATTAATTCTAGTGGCTGTTAACATTTAGGATTAGGGTCAATTACCCGCTAATGACACATGTCCTAATTCAGCCAGTTCATGTTTTAGGTCATAACCTGCCTGTAATAAACACAAAAAATCTGAAGCTAATCTAAAAACTAACTAAGTGGAAAATAGTAACAAAGTAGACACAACTTCGGTGGGCTAAAATGCTGAGATCCATCACTGTGATCCCTCATAAATTCATATAACATATTGAGATGCACGTTTGGATTAAAGGAGAACAAAATCTTTCTAATCTTTTTCTATGGTTACATTTTATTTTGCAGAAAAATGTTCTGTTCCCCATCAGGTTTATGTTCAGCTGAATAAATGTCAGTGATAAGAGACAGTCCTCTTACTTGGCCTTTTTATTTCAAAGGTCTCTGTTTATATAATTTCATAAATGCAGAACCACTGAAATATTTGCTTTGCAGTCACATATTTAACCGGCATTAATAAAAAAGGTATACAGTATACTTTATTTCCACTTAATAGAGACTTTTCATGAACATATCCATCTCCAAATTTTTATTCTTGGGGTCTACTACAGTTGCTTCCCATGGTTCACAGTTCAAATTGTTATTTATTTTACTGTATCTTAGTGCAGGCCCTCGCTTGATCCACAAAAAAAGGAGAGCACTCCTTTCCCCCTCCCTTTAGACCACCTTTCTTCTAAGTGGCAGCCCTTTGTAAACAGAGGATTTAACCAGTCTAGCCAGGGCTGTGTGCATGATTAGCATCACAGACATCATTCAGAGCCAAGAGTATGAAAAGTTGTCTGAAACTGAGTGTTTAGAGGAGTCTGAAACCTGCTTTTGGCTCACAGGGATTACCTACTGCACATAAACTGACCTCACAGACCCCTTTAAATAAACAGCAAAAACACTGGTCCTACTATCATAATTGTATCCATTCACAGTTTCGCTCCTCCACTGTGTTCTCTTTACACCATTTCTAATCTTGGTTATCATAGTGACATTAATGTCAGAAACTGGCACAGTCACAGTCAACACGCACAGGCAGTTACATTTACAGTTTGTAGTAATCATCCCCTATTTTGTAATTGCACTTGTGACGGTCAGAGGATAATGCAGCTGTAAATAAATGTAAATATACTTTGTCTTTATTTTTAGTGCCTTGGAGAGCCTCCACAGCGTCATGTTCTACTTGGTGTGTCTGGTGCCCATGTGTGTCGCGGCTCTGCAAGTCCTGGCATGGAGGCCGTTTTCTATCCGCAACAGTCACACAGTTGACACAAAGCATATTGATGGCTAATGTCAATATTCTCAGTATTCAAAGGAAGCTGATTTATTTGACTTTAGTTGGGATTTTGGGACATTTTTTATGACTGATCTGTAAATGAGTAATTTTAAAGAAGTAAAATGTGTTTTTTTTGTATATTTAAATAAGGGAATATATTCATATATATTGAAATTCCAACAGTGAACAACTGTAAATCACCAAGTAGGTAAAAAATCACACAAATCGAGTAACTGTAAATGTTTTGAAATGGAGAGAAGTAATACATGTAAGCAAAGAAGAGATTATATTAATGACAGTTTTCCTCCAGGTATAAAGATCTGGGTTATTGATCCCACTTGCTTTGATTTGAAAGTTGTAGTATTCTTCAGATACGGTCTGCAATGCCCATTCTTGATGGTGAAGCTTTTCCTTTAGTCAGTTTGAAATGTTTACTGGATGTTGAACAGAACATATCAGGGATTATAAAACTTTATTTCAGTCTGGGAATCATTTTTCCTGACAAAATCCCATCCACTGTTCAGGTGCACTTCCACAGATCATTTTAAGGAGGATGCTATGCAGCGCAGAAGTCCTCAGTAAACACTGAACTTCACAACAGAGTAACTTTACTCTTGCAAACATTGAAGTTGAATGTTTACCAGCTGCTTTAGAAATGAGAACAAGTTGTTGAGAGATTCAGGATTCTCAAACCATCAACTGAAACAGAAGTGATACACCTACTTGAATAATATTTAATTTACAGCTTCACCTTCTCTTGAACCAAATCTCTTAATCTGGTTGTTTATTTTAAACTTGACATTTTGAAATCCAAACACTTTCACATTCCAGGGTTGATTTTTTTTTTTTTTGGATTGTTTCATCATTTTTAGCACACACACACACACACACACACACACACAAAAACAGTTAAAATTAAATGTGTTTCTGTTTGTGATGCTTTTATATATCTATATGATGGAGAGAGGAGGAAAGAAAACAGATCAGGGATCTGTTTCACAAATGCAGATGCACAAGGTGGCAGGATAACATTACAAATTATTGTCACTTAACAAAGGTTGCAGAAGCTCTGGCATAATAGTGATGATAGATGAACAAACAAATGTACCGATACTTAGCCTGGGTTTGCTGAGAGGTAATGCACAATTTGATTTTGCCTATTAACTAAATACTTTGCTTCCCTTTATTTTAACTAATGAAAAAGATGAAAATGTCCTAAACTTGATGATCAAGAACATGATCTTGGCCAAGATTATAGAGCAGCTTTAACGAGACATGCTTCAATTGGCTCACGTCACCCTTATTTGATAGTTGACAGTAGAAAGAGAAGTCCAAAAGAGGACAGTTTTATACAGATTTTGAATGACGGATGTTTGGGTGAATGACAAAATCACTAAGGTTTATATTCCGATGTGTATACAGGTTTAATGTAAAATGTAATGAACTTTATAAATAGACATCTGTACAGAGAGAGACAAAGGAAGATGGATCAGAATGGTAACCTTTGCCTTAATGTGAATTTCTAATCAATTTACTGTGATTTCTGTAAAGAGCCACTTCCAAATACCCTCTCCTTTCCTATGTTATAATAAGCTGTATTTGACATACAGCAATGTCCTTGTTTGTTATTAGACCATTTATTTTGTTTTGTCAAATTACATAAATGTGATTTTTTTTTTTTAAAGGTTTTGATTAAAAAATGTATTTAAGTATTCAGGGTTGTGGTATTATTTATATTTTTATTTACTTTTAAGAGTATGTTATTTTAAGAAATTGCTGGTCAGTAACTTGACAAACATTAAATACTATCAAAAAAAGTGCCACGATTCTTCTAACAAGAAGTGGTGTCATTTCCTGTCAGTGCATTGTCTTCTGACAGCTGTATGCACAGTTTGTTAGAAAACAACATGATTAGTGAAGTGTTACATTTTACTCTGCATTTCTAGGAGTGAAAGTGAGATATTAATCATCTAATCATCCCCTATTTTGTGTTGCAGAAATTCCTGAAAATAAAATCCCTGGAAAGCACAGAGTTATGAACAAGAAGGAAATTATGGAAGTGAGATCAAGACAACATAAACAGAACTATGAATGCTTTGCGTGAGGCAGGCTATGTAAGAGCCTGAACATTTGGAGAGAAAAGGATCGCCTTCTCCGCACCTTTGTTCTAGTTTTCATGTCTCATTTCATGAGAAAAGATGAGCAACAAGCACAACTAACTTGCATCCTTTGTAGATTTTCTCATTTCTTCACTCTTGTAGCAGCGTCATCCGGCCGGTGTTTCCTGGCTTTGAAATTTCCTTTCGGTCAGGATGATAAAGGTCTGAATTTATCATTTCATATCCTTGAGTGACACTTAGACGTTTTGATAGACGTCATCAGAAGAGCAGTTGACCTCGCTGCCAGCAGCCTGCAAAGACATTAAAACCTACTTGAAAACAGTGGTAAAGGTGTGAATTTTCAGATTGGAGGGAAATTACAGACATGCTGTAACAGATGCTATGCAGAAGTTACCTAATCTGTCTAAATCTAACCTCAACATGCTGCAACAATATTTACCTCATCTTGAGAACAGCTTCTGCTTGTTGTTTGTTTGCTTTTCTCTATGTTTCTCTTGCTGTACATTTCTTGCAGCACATCCCGGAACTGTATCTTTTTAGTTGAGTTGTTCTGTATGGAAACATGAGTAAAAATTTATTATAAAGCACACGTGAACAGCTGCTTCTTTCATCGTGTTATATGATTCTTTTCCGGTTTGGGATTTACAGAGGTCTTAGTTGCTGTTCCTCTTTTTTGCTTCTGTGGGCTTTTTCAGTATTTAGAAACCAGTGAACTCAATAAACATAATTTTTTTTAAAATAAAGAAGAGAGAGACCTTGTCATTTTTGGACATCTTTCTGAAGGTACTCATATTGCAGCCATACTAGAGCAGAAAGGAATGGGTTAATTTCACATCAGCACAAAGTAGTATGAACTCTGATAGATCACGTTCAAATGAACATGTGACTTACCTTCTTTACAAGGATAAGCGTCACTATCGCCAAGCTGTAGATGGCCAAGAGGAAAAATGATAACCACAGAAGAATGTGTCTCACCATTATTTCACCATATTCTAAAAACAGAAAATAAAAGAAAAGCTGTTGTTTTTTCACCATTTCATCTTAATCGAAGCATTCAAACATGACCTGTAAAATCATTTTTTCCCCCCTCCAAAGACTCCTTACCTGTCACTACAAGAGTTGCACCCTGCCCCACATGCTGTGTGCAGCATCCTGCAGGTGATGCTGCGGCACAGTGGTAGATCCCGCTGTCGTTGGCATCAAGTGACTTAATTTTCAAAGATCCTCCAACCTGATCGTACTTGGACTTCTTAGTCAAATCAAGACGCAGATGGACATGTTTTTTGAAAGAAAACCACTCAAAATTCAAATTATTAGTTGAACAATTGGAAATGATTATACAATTGAGAACAGCTTCTTGTCCTATTTTCTTCCAGATCGTCGTCTTTGGCTGTGATAAGCAGCTCTCATCTTTTTGTGTGCTAACTGGAATAAACAGACAAAAGAGATTTAATATAAATCACATTAAGTCTTTTAAGTATATATTTATATATTTCCTAAAGGAATACTTTACAGAAGTCAAATGTATGAAAATGATCTTACCTATGACAGGCAGGTAGGTGAGCAGGAGAGAAAGCCAAAGCAACCGGTCCATGTCTGTGGCTTGAAAGATTGTGAATGATCTCATGATTCCTTGTATCAGGCGTTTTTTAATCGCTGTCAACATGGGAAGTGGATATGCTGCACTTCCTCAACACTTCTAGTTCCTTCTTATTTTCCTGTATTGAGCAGCAGTACAGCGGCAATATGAGATTGCATAAATATGAAGCGTTTAGTGTGTTCACAGTAACATAGCACGATAATATGAACTACTGTACCAATCATATTTACTATTTAAAGTGTAAATCCATCCTTTTCATTTCACACTTTCAAATACAGAAGGATTACAAGTTTTTGTGTCACTGGCAACGGGAAATCACAAGTAGCCTCGTCAGCCTGTTATTACCCAACATGGGCAACATTTCTGCAAATGTAGACACAAGTGTAAAGTCATCTCTGTGTACAGGTGATGGAGGAATCTAGGAAAGGTAGAAGCATGTGGTTAGAAATACTGAGAAAAACCCAGAAAGTGTAGAGAAGTGGTGACAGCACTCGGACAGTGATGACAATATGCGATATATGGTTAAACAGAAAGCAAGCAACTGAATGAGAGTCAAATCAAGTAGACTCAAAGGGCAAAATAAAGGTAAATAGGTAGCTTTGGTTTGGAAAAATGTATATGAAGCAATCAATGAAGCAATGAAAGTCCATGAAATTAGCTTTTTTAATGTAGATTTTTGTCACATTAACCTGTACTGAGCATAGTGATGGGTTTGCCATGTCCATACATGTCTATCTATCTAGCTATGCTGCCATTTTCAGCATTTAGCTTGTTGTAGGCGGGGTCCTCCTTGCTGTCAGTCACACTCTGGTCCAATCCAAATCTGCCTATGTGTTCTGTCCCGCCCCCTTCCACGTCGACCTGCACTCTCGCCATATTTTCAACCCTGTGAGTCCCGCATCCCGGTGTGTTGTACCCCCAAGTTGAACAAGAGAAACCTTCGCGCAAGGCAGCATCAAGTGCGACCTGCTTCAGAGTCTGCGTTAGCGTCTTAGCTGTGTCTGTGTTATTTTTCTTTTTGCAGCAATGAACATCTTCAGGCTCACAGGAGACCTTTCTCATCTGGCTGCTATCATCATCCTGCTACTAAAAATATGGAAAAGCAGGTCATGTGCAGGTGAGCATTGGATATAATTTTATTACATATGCTGCAGCATGGCTTTCTAATGTCACTAGTTAAATTTGCCTTGTGTTAATCGCTAAAATGGTCGGTTAACTTGGTGGCTTTTTAACCAGCAAGCTCTAAGCTAGCTAGCTCCACATGCTAATGATGCCTATTCATTCATTTGAACAAGCGGCTCATAGCAGCAGAATGAGCTTACTGATGATAGCAACTAGAAAGTGCTGTCTGCACCTCCATCACTACCTACTACTAAATTTACTGCAGTTATACAGTGAAATACTGAAGTTAGTGGCACTAATATGCAAACACAGCACAGTATCGGCTAACCTTTCAGGATTTCCTTGCGTGCATTAACTTACTCTAAGCTATGGATCGATGGACTGTGGTTGGTTATGTTCCTGCTGCTTAAAAGACGATTAAGCACATTAATGCAACGTTCATCAAATGTATTTTGCACCACTTGCTGCCGTTTCAGCTTCTACTTTTTTTTTTTGGCACTCCCTCGCATCCATTCACTCCTGCTCTGATAGTTTGAGAGTAGAAGTTTGAGGGGCTCGATTTTTTTGGTCTGGCTTCTGACGTGGCGTTCTAGAACGCGCTACGGAAGTAGCAAACTTGCTACAAAAGAGTTTGTGCAAAGTTTTATTAATTAAACACGCTTAATCTTTTTTTGATGCTCTTAAAAATATATGTTATGTATTGATAGTAAACCGTAACCACACAGGTAGCAGTGATACCTAGTCTATTGTATGGAGTCACGACAATGGGGCACAATTTTGGGTCCCACTTTAGTTATAAAGTGTTGTGATTGGCTAAAAAGCGCGAGGCATGCGTGTAGGATGAAAAGTTAAAGGGTTGTATTAGATGAAACCTACAAGAAGGGGATGTTTAGGTTTGTGTTAAAATGGTCAGATATGAAGGTTTTCTTTAGCTTTCTTCAGCAGTTTGACTGAACAGTCACTATTTGATGACTCCTTATGGCGGTCCTGAAAGAGGGTAAAATGATATGATTGTTCCCTTTTCCAGAATGGAAAGACATTGTTGTGTATAAAGAGTATGAATTTGTTCCCCACATTGCCTGTCTGTCTCCGCTGCCACCAGTAGATTAAGGCATAAAATCACCCAAAAATAACCTTAAAAAGTATCATAAATATGAATTATATAAAGAATATGGATCAAACAATTTTAGATCTTAGATCCCAAAAAGACTGAACAAATTTATACTGAACAGGCAAAAATCAAACATGCTTTACAAAGGTAGAGAGTGAAGACAGCAATTGCACAAAACCCCTTACGTTTAGCAGGTACAAGAAAAGATGAAGCAAACACTAGCTGAGGTTCCTGGAGAATTAGGGCCTGATTGTCTTTTACAGGAGGTGTGTCATGTTCTAGGCAAGCGACAGGGTACGCTTTGGACAGGTCAACCTATCACAGGGCTGACACCTGCAGTCAGACCATTATTTACTCATATTCACAACTATGAGCAATTTAGAGCCTCTTTTCTTTTGTACCTAATCTGCATGTCTTTGCAATATGTGAAAAAACTGGAGCCTCAGGTGGAAACAATGCATGTCAACACTACTGAGTTTTTTTTTTTAATGCCTGTAAGATAAGTCCAGACAGGAGGAACTTTTTTTTTTTTTTTTGGACCTCTTGAGACTTCTGATTTCCATCCTATATCCAGTAGATGTCACTGTTCAATAAGGAAAAGCATAGTTCATGGTTTGTCCAGACTATTTGTGAAGCTGTTCTGAACTTACTGATGGTGTTGGGATACCTCAACTTAAATTGTGTATCTACTTGATATTTTTCTTTAAGGTATCTCTGGAAAGAGCCAGATTCTGTTTGCTCTAGTGTTCACCACACGCTACTTGGATCTGTTCACCTCTTTCATCTCCCTGTATAACACATGCATGAAGGTAAGACACCAGTCACCACTCAGCCCTGACCTTCGTACAGGTCCCACATTTGTCCCAGAACCTTCAGTAACATGTCTTCCCATGTTGTTTACCAGGTGATCTACATCGGTTGCTCGTATGCCACAGTCTACCTGATCTACATGAAGTTCAGGGCCACTTACGATGGAAACCACGACAGTTTCAGAGTGGAGTTCCTGGTGGTTCCTGTTGGGGGTCTTGCTGTTCTCATCAACCATGACTTCTCTTTCCTAGAGGTGGGTTCAAACTCCTGTATTGTGGTCAAAGTGGGACATGTATAATTTATTCCAAACCAAAAACTGTGGGGAATAAGTGGTCCCTTAAATGTAAAATTACTTGTGTTCCTGCATATTTAAATTGCTCTTCTTTGTCTTCAGATCCTTTGGACGTTCTCCATCTACTTGGAGTCGGTGGCAATCCTGCCTCAGCTCTTCATGATCAGCAAGACCGGTGAGGCTGAGACGATCACCACCCACTACCTGTTCTGCCTGGGTCTGTATCGGGCCCTTTATCTCTTCAACTGGATCTGGCGTTTCTACTTTGAGGGCTTCTTTGACATGATCGCCATAGTGGCCGGTGTGGTCCAGACTATCCTCTACTGTGACTTCTTCTACCTTTACGTCACCAAAGGTGGGTTGGCCACTGGTATCATTCAGCGGCATTTAAGCATCAATATCATTAATTTGTTGGATCATTTATTATTATTTATATGGACATAAAATGTGTTGCTACATTGGTTGATGTAGTCACTCCTTCTGACCTAATTGGCCCTGAAATCATTCCTTAAATTTGATGAAAGCGATAAGTGAAAAAATCCACTGTCTTGTTCCCTGGGAAAACCTCATTCTAAAGTTCAGCCGAAGCTAATGTGGCGTTTCAGTAGTGTGAGTTTCCCGAAAGTAGATTTTCCAAAGTTACGGCCTTTTAAGGCAGAATTCCCTCCTTATGTTACTGTCCCTCCACTGTAAACCTAGTGTGTACACAATCCCAGGAAACGCACAAAGGAGATGTTGTACTATAAAGACTGCTTGGATTTGGTCATTTCCAGCTGGTGTTGGCATTAGCTGAAGCTTTATTTTATTATTATTATTCAAGACATTTCCTATACTAATATTACAGAGTCTCATCACAGTGACTTTCAAACTTCTGCGTCTGTGAAGAGACTCATTTGTCGCTAAAGAGATGTTTAGACTTGAATTTAGGTTTACCTCTTTTAGACTTTTTTGCAAGTTAGGAGAGTCAGGTATTTCTTATATTTCAATGCAAGACACTTTTATTTAGTCTCTATTTTTAAAAAAAATTGATATCATTTTGTTGGTTATTACTTGTAGCCTGTTCCCACTGCAGCAACGTCTCCAAGAATACAGACATATTTGTAGGAAACACTGGGACTTACACACATTATAGATTATTTTTTATCATCGTAATAAGGTACTTTGGGCTGCTCTCTTATTTCTCATGGGGTCGCCAGAGCAGATGGATCCGCATGTTTGATTTGGCACAGATTTTACGCTGGATACCCTTTTTGACGCAACCCTCCCATTTAATCGGGCTTGGGACCAGCACTGGAAGTACACTAGCTTGTGACCACCTGAGGCTGGGTTTGTGTCTTCTCCTGGAATCGAACCGGGGATCTTTGGCGTATGAGGCAAATGTGTTTAAACATACAAATAAAGAAGCACTAGCAAGCGTGAGGGAACAGCAAATTAGATTATATTTATTAACATAAAGTAGTGAACATGAGAAACAGACAGGCATGTTTCTTTTCTGTCCATTCAACAACATGTCAAAGGAACATTTATTTTCTGTCCATTTTATTTTCTGCTTGGGGCTCCATCAGATGGTTCCTGGAACTGTTCAAAAAGAGCTGTTGTCTGACAGCCAGAAGTCGTAACTCTAACTATTACTCAAAAGCTTGAAATCATCATCAAATGTGTGATTTGTCTAACACTCGAGACTCTGATCTACTTTTCCTTTTGCCTCCCATGTCTCTTTCTACCCTGGTTAAAAGGGTTTTTCTAACGATGTTACCTTTAAAAAAAAATGGGAACATTTCCAAGTTTCTCCCAGACTTTGAGCCATAGAGCGTGAACACAGATTGAGGAATGTCCACTTTTAAGAGAGCCTACATGTGTAGTGTCGATGCAAAGTTGAATGAAGTATAGCAGCATGAACGAATTTACCCAGTGATGGTTCTCACCTGATGACTGTCTAACTTTATATCTCCTCCCTCCCTCAGTGTTGAAAGGCAAGAAACTGAGCCTGCCAGCGTAAAAAGGCATGGAAGGAGACGGCAACTCCGAGCAGACTCAGGGGGCGTGGAGACGAAGTCATGGATTCTCATGACCTGTAGTAAAGGGTGCCTGAGACAGAGAGCCAACTATCGGGGGAAAAACACTAGTCTTCTTGATGATTGCTGATGGAACTGGTAAATACCAACAAACACCAGAGCTGAACAAAGATCAGCCCAGATCAACTTTTGGATTTCTGTGTTCAGCATCTTGCCTTAAGCTTCTTTTCATTGCTGTTCAAATAGGAGAAAAGGCTTTATTGTTTTTTTTTTCTACATGTGAGGTGTATACGCTTTTTCTTTCTTCTTTTTTTAAAATGTTTTTTTTTTTTTTTTTTCAGTCTTTTTACATTTGCAATTTTTTCCCCAAGGTAATTGTATGCATATACTGTAATACATGTACCCGCTTTTTCTAATGTTTAAAGAGGCCAACATAGTTTCACACTAGCATGCTCATCTTTTTGTAAAATGTGTCTTTCTAAAAAGAAAACATTTTAACAGGTTTGTCTCTTCTAAAAAAAAATGAAACTTTTATGTAATGGCGCCTCCTCAGAGAATTGGTAGTTTGATCTTAAATTCAAGAAGTAACCCATGAACTGAATCACTGTAATGCCAGCAATCATTTTACCGTAGATATCAGTATTTCCAAAAGGTGGCTGTCTCAAATAAGAATATTTGGTAACTGTTTTTCTTCTGCTCACTGTATTTTTAAGTAAACTAAAATGCACCAGTTCTTCTATGGCTTTACTATAGACTTCATACAGTCTTAAATGAATGCTGCATCACATTTTGGATATCCATAGAACACAAACTCTGACTGCACCCCGGTAACAAACTCATGAACACCTTCCAGTGCCGATGTGTCAGTTATATATAAAGACTGAAAATCAGTGAAATGAGGATAAAACGACGACCACATTTCCCACACTGGGGGACAAAGTGTTTCCATATCTAACCTCCAGCACACGGATTGTCACATTTCACTTGTTACCTGTGTGGGTCAATCATTAAGAAGGTGCGATGGTGGTCAGTGGGTGCGTTTCTAAAGTTCAAAGGCCTCTTGTCAACATTTTCATGGTAGCATTCTTAAATGATTAATTCATACTTTTTTTTTTTTTTTTTTTTTTTTTTTTTTTCCTTCCTTTTATTTT
>VUQI01024855.1:2166-13415 GCA_015106735.1 Paratilapia polleni | reverse complement strand
TCCTCTGACACTGTTTGACCAATCTGACCTCAGACACATGAGTTCATCCAGTGAAACTGATCATCAGGTAAACACTGACTCAAACAGCACAACTTTATTTAAACTAAATCTTTCTTACAAAGAGTCTTCTGCCTCTTCAGGGATGATTACAACTTTAAAATCAAGTTTTCGGAGAGCTGCAGGAAGCTTGTCTTTATTTTGTCTGCAGCTCAGAGCGAGCGTGACCCACAGGGACCCGTTAAAGATCAACAAGAGGCGGAAACAAAGTGGAATGATCCTTTAATCTGCAGCAGGAAGCACTTAGTGTTACTGAGATGTCTGATCAGCAGCACGCTCACCCTGCAGCAGCTTCATCACCTGAAGGTATCGTGAGGCGTTCACAGCCCTCACTTCATGAACTTTATCCTGAAATTAAAGGGAAGGTGAGGCGTTTACAACCTGTCTGTAAGTGATGGAAAAGTGAGTCTCAGCTGCTCACCGCTCAGTTTGGGGTCAGTCTTCCTGCGGCTTCTGTCTTTGCCTCTCAGCCTGGAGAAGGTCCTCTTCAGCAGGGGCTCAGCCATGGTGCACCTCCCTCTCCTCCTCCTCCTCCTCCTCCTGAGTCGGGAGGTGCTGGGAGGAGAGCGGAGTCAGTAATCCAGCAGGAGAGGCAGGAGTTAGCGCTCCTTCTCCTCGGACTCCTCGTCTCTTCCTTCACTCAGAGCTGCTCTACAGGAAATGAATTCCTCACATTCTTTCCCAAACTCCCCCTTCGCCCCCTCTCCACCCCCTGTTCCTCCTCCTGTTCCTCCTCCTGTTCCTCCTCCCACTCTCCTCCCTCTGCAGGGAAACAGGGAGAGCAGCACTGAGGCATCATGGGAAGTGTAGTTCCACCCACAGATCCCAAAACAAAGTGCTCAGTTTCTGTTTAATTCAGCTAATTTTAGGACATGAAGAAGTTTTGAAAGTGATTATTAACATTCATGTTCACAGGCATCGTTTTGGTATTCAGGACGACACGCATTGATTTGTAATTCCTGTCATGGATTAAAGCCAATAATATAAAAAGTAAATATGAAATAAAATATTCCTGATCAAAAACACGCCATTAGTGCATCCCTCTGCTGTGAGTACAGGAAAGCTTTTCAGAAACAACACAAAAAAGAGGATGAAGGTGAAACAAGGTGCATGTGAGTCCAGAGAAGATGGAGAAGAGGAGCTGAGAGCAGCAGCAGATGTTATCGTTGGTTACATGTCTGAGGGCTGATCGCTGTATGCAGCCGAAGACAAAGAAGAAGAAGGACTGCCTCATACTGAATGTGACTTTTATTTTACTTCTACCCTCTTTACCCTTTTTTAAAGCAATTAGGTCGATGTGTTTTATTTCTTATCAATGTAGGCGACTTTGATAAGACATCTGATTCACCTGCACAAACACAGGCAGGATTCAACGAGGCCTTCAGAGCTTTATAACTATTTTAAAGTAGGCCTGTACACGCTCATAGTTATTTTTTCTCCACTTCACAATTGTTCCATTTTGTTGGCAATAAAAATAATACAAAAGTGAACAATTTTGATTATTTTCATTCTATCATTTTATAAATACGATTAAACCTGGTATTATTGTAATGAAGATGCAAAGTTAAAGTACCAAATAATCATAAACAGCCACTGAAGAGTCGTCACGCCTGGTAAAGATTTGAATGATCTGTATCTAAGCTGTGCCACCTTCACTGTAAGGCTGACCCCTCGTGCGTCAGTCCTTCGCTGGTCGTCGCTTCAACTGTTCATCTTAAAGCTGAGAAAAGTTGAACTTGGGAACTCTGAGGCGCTAAAAGTTTCTGACTTTTACTGACATCAATATCCACTGGTCAACAATCGCTACCCACTTCCTGTGTGGGCGCCCGTTTAGATGATGAAACCACAGTGAACTGATCACATGGTCAAATGTTAGATGGACTTTATGAACAGATTATAAATTCCTCTTTCTCTCAGCTTTACCTTCATCTTCCTCACATCTCTGTGCTCTCCTTCCATCTGTCCAGGCTCTCTCTGCAGGATGGATCTTCTCTCTTTCACCGTTCGCCTGCTGTGGTGAAATCACGCCTGAATCGGTAACCTGCCGTCACATTCACAGATAATCTACATACTGCTCTGCTTTAAAAAGCAGCACATTCCTGCAAATGCTTCACAATAAAAGCCTTGAAGGGTCTAGAGGGCTTTTACAGGTCAGAAATTGTTTCCTGCTCCAGAGCAGGTTAGGTTCCAGATTAGAGATCAACAGGTATGAAACACCGCCTACTGACCAATCAGATCTCTGGAAGATCCCTCATGGCTCTGTGCGTGGACAGCAGGAGGGTCTGAAGTTTTTCAGGACTGTCTGATGTCTTTGTGTTTCCCTGATGATCAAAGTCATGCTCTCAGTGTCCTTCATACTCTTTGTGGTCTTAACATTTCTCCTCTTCAATTTCATTTAAATTGATTGCATTTATGTATTTTTTGCATGTATCCAGGACTTCATTTTATAACTTGCTTTGGAAATCAGTTTGATGTTGTCTTCATCTGTCCTCCACCTGTAATTATTCCTCCGTCCACCAGCTGGAGACAAACTCCATCAGATGGTTTGAAGTGCGCCTGAAAGTGTGAGTTCACACTGAAAATATTAAAGACACGCCATCATCAGAGGGAAGCTTAGAATATAATAAGCCTGATCTAATAATGCTGTGTTTAAACCTGCTTCATCTGATGGTTCAATCATTCATACAAAACAATAAAATGTGTTAGAATCTGACTGCAAACTGTCTCCCAACTTTATTTAACTTGAACTTTATTTAAACCCATTTCTGCAGTTTTAAACTTAACAATAAAAAAACAAAAAGTGACATTATCCTGTAAATAACTGATTTAAAAAAAATCGTTTTCACATCGTTATGTTGGAGAAAAAGGAATAATAAAGTTTTCCTCCAGAAGGGGGCGTAATATCTCCACACAAACACTATTCACAACACCTTTAAATGCTCCATAAAAACAGCCTTAAACAACAACAACAACAACAATAATAATAATAATAATAATAACAACAACAACAATAATAATAACAACAACAATAATAATAACAATAATAATAATAATAATAATAATAACAACAACAATAATAATAATAATAACAACAATAACAATAATAATAACAATAACAATAACAATAAAAACAACAACAACAATAATAATAATAACAATAATAATAATAATAACAACAACAACAATAATAATAACAACAATAATAATAATAATAACAACAATAATAATAATAATAACAACAACAACAATGATAATAATAACAACAACAATAATAATAATAACAACAACAATAACAACAATAATAATAATAATAACAACAACAATAACAACAATAATAATAACAGTAATAATAACAATAACAACAACAATAGCAATGATAACAATAACAATAAAAACGACAATAATAATAATAATAACAGTTCAGGTTCCGAAGTAAAAATACAAAGAATTAAAAAAATTCATTAAAACATGTTACTGATTAATTAGCAATAAATTCCCTCAGTCTGGTCTGACAGGAGTGCTACAACCATCATAGGGCCCATCATAGGTTGATTAAAGGGCGTGTGACTCTTTAATTGCTGCTAATGGAAGCTGACGTGTCTTTTATTAATTAACAGCGAGGTTAATGAATGCTGCTGTGACTGGCGGCTCCAGATGTCCAAACCGGAGTGTCCTCTTTTTGTAATCTGCTGACTCGTCCTCTGAACGTCTCCTCTTCCTCTTCATTAGGACAGAGAGACCGACTTTTATCGTGAAGGGAAAACTTTTACTGACTTTTAAACTGTAGAAAAGAATAATCATCAGTGTCAGAGTCACAGTTGATCAGGTTTTCGTGTTCTCAGGTGAAGCTGTTCAAACATCAGGAAGTTAACTGACTGCTCCTGAATCTGATCACATCCACTGATCCCACGTTTGGAAACTGTCAGCTTCAAACTTTAAGAGGGACTCAGCAGTTTATTCAGGAAG
This sequence comes from Paratilapia polleni, assembly GCA_015106735.1. NCBI lineage: Eukaryota > Metazoa > Chordata > Actinopteri > Cichliformes > Cichlidae > Paratilapia > Paratilapia polleni. The sequence continues at coordinate 9,392 of VUQI01024855.1, read as the reverse complement.
AATGCAGGAAACAGGTTTTCTGTCAGGGACTAATTTGGGTTTCATTTGCTTGTTGTTGGGTTATTTATTTGTTAATATGTGTTTGTCATATTTTTGTATGAATCAGTTTTTTCAGCGTTTTTTTCTTGACACACGTGAACAGGAAGCAGTCACGCTGGCGTGTTTCAGTGAAGAAGTTTGAACTGGTTTAAAAGAAGAAGAAGAGTCTGATATAAATGTGACTTCACAGAGAGAAGGAATGGAGAAAGTTAAATCCAGTCATTCATTTCCTGTAACAGAAGGATAAACAGCATGGCCAAATAGCCGGTAAAAATTTAACATATGCTCATAAAACAAATTCCTGTTTTCTCCAACATCAGTGACATGAGTGAACTCGTTTCACCCGTAGAGTTTCACTGATTATTGTTCATCTTTTCATCATCCCCTCTCTCTTTTTAAACTCCTTCATGACGTCCTGCTAACAGCTGAAGGTTTTTTGTGCATCATATGAGTCGATTTTATCTTTGAATTTTAACTTGACGCAGTTTATTGGTTACACTTCTTCTGGCTCTCTTTTAAACTCTGAATTGTTGCATTTCCTCACAGTAAATTATGTATGAATGAACAGTATGATGTAGTTTGTTAACAGTGGTTATTACAAAGTGTTTCTGAGGTCGTAAACTGACCAAGTAAAATGTGTTTATAAGAAGTCCTGAATAAAACAGACAGGAAGTTTATACATATTTTAGCCTTTAAATGATTGAAGGCTTATTATTTCTAATTATTATAAACTATTATCTCTCTGTTTTTTCATCACAATTTAACTTCAGTTTACATGCTGAGCTCGTTAAGTTATGATAAATGAATTATAATTTTATTCAGTTTTATTTTATTAAAATCAAAACCAACTCCTGAACATTTCTAATTAAACTGTTCTAATCAAACGCTGCTTATTTGAGTATTTTTTAATATTTTTTGGGGGGCATTTTAGCCTCAAACCGCTGACCCTGGAGCACTTTGTAATTTCCTCAATAATAACCACATAAAAATAATCATAGCTGACATTTTCAAACATCATCGTCTTGGATCCAAATCCTGTTCACATCGTGTTTTTTCATAAAGTGTTTAATAAAATATTTTCTGTGTTTATGAGGATGTTGATCTGCAGATTTCCGCCTCAATCTGACTTCGTACAGATTAACGGTTTGTGTTACAGATCGCTTCAGTCTGCGCACCATCTTTAACAAAGTGAATCTGTTCCTCTAATAAACATTTCCTTGTCAAGTCTCAGAAACATGTTCAGCTAAATTAGGACCAAAATGAACAAAAGACATGATTAAATTCATCCACAGTTTGATTGGTGCTTATTTACAATCCTTTTTAAAGAAATGTTTTTATTTCCACGTATTTTTGTGTCCTCTTTCTGTGTCTCGTGTCTGTTTGGTGATTTTCTGTCCTGTTATTGTGCTCAGCTTCAGTCTTTATAGAAAACAGTCCTCCAAGGCACGGTGCTGCCCTCAGGCAGGAAACCACAGTTTTGCTGATTACGCTGTCCCTTCAAATTTGTATTTAGTTATTTATGTATTTTTTAATTTAATGACTCAAGATACGTCACTGTTGGGTAAAATGAGGAGTAGAAGAGGGTTTGACCTTTGACCTGGGGCGGAGCAGTCCTTTCAGGATGGGACACAGTGCCAGCTACTGCTCAGACTAATATCATTTTTACAGATTTTGATTTAATTTATTAACTAAAACATCATGTTTTTTTTGTTGCCTCGGGGCAACATGATGCAGGTAGACCACTGTTCTTAGGGCAGTAATGCTAAAGCAGTGTTTCTAAACTCTGGTCCTCGGGACTGCTTGTTTGAGGTTTTTAGGTGCTTCTCTGCTCCAAAACACCTGATTCAAATGATCACCTGGTTGTCAGCATGTAAGACCCAGCTGATCATTTGAATCAGGTGTGTTGGAGCAGGGACTGGGGTCGTGTTTTGAGAGCATTGAGTGGTGGGACGTATAAGTAGGCAAACCATGTACTAATGTGAACTTGTACCAACTTACAGGAAATGAGCACAAAACGTTTATGTGAGGAAAGAATGTGATTGGACCATTAGGGTCATTTCCACAGTGAGGGTTAGGGTTAGGGTGAGGAGGAGTGGACCCCAGAATCAGGTCTGAGGAGGTCAGGGGTCAGTTAAGGGCTGTACATATGTGGTGTGTGTAGGTAAGCAATTGTGTGTGTCTGTAAATGATGATGTGCGTATACATGTACAGGCTTGGAGAGGACTTCATGAAGGGAGGTGTAATATACCATGATGCAAAGTCAGATGACAGACATGTGATTTCCACCTGCTTCATGAAGTCCCACACAGAACAGTCCTCAGTGTCACACTAACCCATGCATGCACTAGCACAGACACACACACAAACTAATTTGTTGATTGATATATCAGCAGGGACCCCCGAGCTCCCAAAAAGTAGGGTGAAATCTTTTGTCTCCAAAAACCTAAAATTCCTGCTGTAAAAGGCTGATTTCTGTTCGAGGGCCATCTGAGTGTTTGAAGGTGTTCTCCTGATTTCAGTATCGTAACATTCAGTCTGATTACGTCTGCTTTACGATTTTTATTTGTCATCTTTTATGTTTTTTCTTTCCAGCCTGAAATGTGTTGGCCTCTGTTTCTGGCTGTGTGTGAATGAAGTTTGGCTGTTAAACCTTACTGATTTTGATTTGCCGTTTTGTGATGCGTTTCCTGTTCTTCTTTCAGCTCTGCAGCTGAAAATCGGACCACACACAGAGACGCCATGCTTTCAGGCTTTTTTAGTTTGTGTCTCTTCAGCTGAAAACCAGCACAGCCAGTCTTCCTCACAAACTCTGATGATGATGAAGGTGATTTTAAACCTGAACTTGATCCTTAGTGTTTGTGTTTATTTTCCTGTTAAAGGTTCATTTGTAGAGTCACTTTCTCTTATTTTATTTCTGCTGTTTGATTCAGATTTTTAAAGAAATAAAGTGAAACGTCTTCACTCAGATCTCCTGACTTTTATTCTGAAGCTGATTCATTTTATTTCTTATCAGACTCATTAAAACCATCACAGCTGGAAATGATCATCTCTCTCTCCGTCCTCTTGGTGTCGCTCGTTCCTTGCTCACCTGACTCTCTGCTGGGATGGAGGGAATTCCCTGAACTGGGATGTCTGGAAATCCCTCTGCAGCACACACACACACACACACAGAGAGAGCATTTTTCTGTTTGCTGCTGAAGGTCGAGCGCTTTGTTTCCTCTCATTTTATTTCCATTTTTCTGGCCTCTCGTCTGTTTTGTCCTCTTTTTGTCTGAGTCCCTCAGTACCTGCAGTAGAGTCAAACAATAGAGACACATTCAAATAAAACACAGCGAGGAGACGTGAGGAGAAACGAGAGGCAAAGCACAGAGAGGTGAAACACAATGAGGAGGAAATAAAGCCCAGCAGAAACAGTAGAGTCCAATTAGAGTGAAAATAAACCCAAAATGAAACGGAAAACAGAGAACGAGATGACATAAAGGATGAAAGAAGAGAGCATGACGCTGAAGACAGCGATGAGAGGACACTCAGCAGAGTCAAGTAGAAGCCAGTAAACCGTGACTGAGGACCTAAAGGAGAACTGTCAGCCATCGTCCCATCAGACGCAGTCAGCATTTTGATTGACAGCTGAGACTCTGGTTGACTGAATCAGCTGAGACATCACACACACAAGACTTGATTTAAAATTCATCCGGTTTAAGGTCTGATGTCACGTTTAGATCTTAAATTCATGATTTCATGAATTCACATTGATTTGATTTTTTTCTTTGGTCTCATTCAGATTTTCAAACTGAATTCAGTCCTGACTGAAATCACAGCTGATTCCTCTCAAACCCGACTTCTTTGAGCTGTTTCGGTTGCCGTGGCACCGGACTGATTTCAGACCTGAGCTGACTGATCGATGAACAGGTGAGATGAAGTGATGACTCGTTCACACCGAAGGCGCTCGAGCTTCTCTTCATGTTTTTTCTGTTCATCTGAAGGAAAACTGGGTTTGATTTTCGGAACTGTCTGCAGCCTCGAACAGAAACAGCAGCAGAACAGATGAGATGAAGCTCAGAGTGAGCGCTGACCCTCGGAGAGCTGTAACGGCGATCATCACCGATCGTTAAGAGATGAGTCTGAACCAGCTGACGTTTGTGGGGGTTGAGCTGTGTGAGGGGAGAGATCAGTGTGTAGGGGTTACTGTTTCTAACATCAGACTTTTTCTCAGCTCAAAGACATTATTGAAGTCTGGTTGGTGTCTGGTGTTTCCCGGGTTTCTACAGGAATCTTTCATGAGAGACAATCTGTGAACCCCTCGGGTTCCTGTCCAATCACCTGGTCATTTTGATAAATGCAGGTAAATTTTAGAAAGCTAAAAACAAACCTAAATCATTGTCAGACGTAGCCGATGGTTGTGAGGTTGGATTTTGGCAAATAACCCTAACCGTGGTTTTTTGGTTTCTCCTTTGCTCTCATGTCATGTTCAGTTGATTGATGTCAGCTGTGTGAGAGGAGAAATATAACGGAGTCACCTGCATGGAAAATGATAATGGCACCAACTTATAAATAAAAATTAGAAAGGAACAAAAAGGGACTCCTGTGGAACTCCAGACTCTGGAAGAACTGGAGCTGATTGACCTCCCAGAAAGAAGAGAACCATGTAGACCTGCTGAAACTGAGACGTTCAGTTAAAATCTTTAGAAAGAAAGACTGAACCATGTGTAATACAGCAGTGAATGGATCACGATTCGTCTTTCTGAGTCCTGACCTGCACGTTACTGTTTATTAAAGAAATGCTCTTGTTCTTGTTCTGGGACCTTGGAAAGGAAAAGTATTTGGATGTGGTCGAGGATGTCTGGGTCTTTAAGGAGAAAAGGTAATCAGGAACAAGGTGAATAACATCAGTAGGAGTGGACAGATTTGGAGTTTCTTTAAGGAAGAGCAGGTGGAGCTGATGGTGGAAACATGCAGGTAACAAACACTCAGGTGTTCAGAGGTGGAGACGAGACCCTGAGACCTGCTCAGTCTGTGCTGCTTTCAGGTTCACTCGGATTCCTTTAAACACTCGAATGTCTGTGAAATCAGCTCCTCTGATCCCAGATCAGTGAGACCGGCTCAGGGTTCAGGTTCAGTGAAGACCTGATTCATGTTCTACACACACACACACACACACAGACACACACACACACACACGCACACACAGACACACACACACGCACACACACGCACACACACAGACACGCACATGCACACACAGACACACACGCACACGCACACACACACATGCACACACACACACACACGCACACACACACACACACACACACACACACACACACACACACACACACACACACACATGCACACACAGACACACACGCACACACACACAGACACACACACGCACACACGCACATGCACACACAGACACACACATGCACACACAGACACACACACACAGACACACACACACACACGCACATGCACACACAGACACACACATGCACACACAGACACACACACGCACACGCACATGCACACACGCACACGCACATGCACACACAGACACATACAGTTTAATCGCCGCTGTAGTTTAAACTGAACAAATGAATGAATCAGTGTTTTTTACCGAGTCAGCTGTGTGTGTGTGTGTGTGTGTGTGTGTGTGTGTGTTTAATGTGTGTGTGACAGCTGGCCCATCTGACTTTGCCGTGACATCTGGGAAACCCGCCGGTTTGCCGCTGTGAACGCCGGTTGATGTCGCTATTTAAATGCAAATGTGTGTGTGCGTGTATGTGTGTGTGTGTTGAGCGCTCGCACTGTCTCTCTCACACACACACACACAAAAGGAAACACTTCACACACAATAAAGAGGAGGCTGTAACACACACACAGTCACACAGAGCGCTGAGGTTCGCCGCTCCGCTCGCGCTCCGCTCGCCGCGGCCGTGAATTCGATGACAAACTGCAGGGAAACAAAAAGAAACAAGTGAAAATATTTAAATAATATCGTTTTTAAAAATGTTTAAATTGTGAATAATCTGACAGCTTTAATTCTGTGAATTAACAAATGAAATGAAACAGAAAATGAACATTAAATCTATTTATTCAACAGGAAAAAGCAGATTTTTATTTTCAACACAAACAATAAAACAAAGAGTAAAGACTCAAACTGATATTTAAGGTTCAGTTATTTCTAAAACATCTGATTTAATCAGTTTCAGGTGAAATAATTGTGTTTGCTGCATGTTTTTAAATAAAGTTCAGAAATTATTTTTGACTTTGTCAGAAAAATCTAAACCCGTAAATCTGATTTAAAAAAGCATAAATATAAAACAGACTTTAGAGGAAACGTGAGACTCTCAGGTATAAATCTGATGTGTGTTTTTTTATCTGAACAGCTGATTTTAGGGTTTGAGGTCACCGAGGAGAAACAGACGGGGTCAAAGCTGCAGTAATGAAGTCAAACATCACCTTCACCTGGAAACGGCAGGAAGTAAGTGATCGCGTCCGTCAGCGCGAGCGTGCGAGGATCGATCACCTGCAGCTGATGGATGGAGGCTGACCCTAACCGAGTTTCTCTTCATGTAGATGAGATCAGATCACAAAATGTACATTTAAATAAAACCACACAATCGAATCAGGAGCGCGTCTCTGCTGACCTGCACACGAAGATTTACAGCCTCCTCTTCCTCCTCTTCTTCTCCTCCTCCTGCAGCTCAGAGTCTGTTTAACATTTCAGTCATTAAAGCTTTTATTCAACTAAACGCTTTACTCACCTTCAGGATCCGCTTTCTCCTTCGTGTTATTCCAAACCTTTAAAAAGAGAAACACAAACACTTTAATAATTTAAAGTGTGATTTCATGTATGTAAAAATGTTTTTATCACAACATGAGATCGTCTCATGTACTGAAGGGCGAGCAGTCGGAGTTTTCACGCAGGAATAAAATAAATAAAATAAAAACAAAAACATACAAAATGATTTATTCACTAAAAAGTTCCAAATAAAAAGAATCAGCTGTTAAATAAAAATCAGGACGCAGTTAAACTGCTTTGGCGTGTGTGTGTGTGTGTTTGGGGGGTGGGGGTGGGGCGGGAGACATCTATGGACCCCCCCCGTGCAGGTCGGGGATTTGTCCCGAAAGAGCGAAGCCTCATTTGGAATCCAAATGCCCCCCCCCCCCCCCCCACCCCCCCCCTT
>VUQI01024852.1:7620-21336 GCA_015106735.1 Paratilapia polleni | reverse complement strand
TTTTTTTTGTTTTTGCTTTTTTTTTTTTTTTTTTTTTTTAAACTGTCCTTTTGTTGTATTGAAACATCTGGTGATAAACACACAGAGATTCATTATCATTTATTTCATTTATACCAACATCTTTTAATTCTTTAAGTGATTTTTAAGGGATATGATTTGTTCCACTTTTAATGTATCCATGTCAGAGTCACGGTAAATCTTTGACTCTGAAGACAGCCTGAGAAACTCTGTGTGATGGTGCAGACATACTTTGAGAAAACACAGATGGTCTGTGTCTGTGTGAGAGAGATATTGGCGAGGTGGTGTTATCCATGCAATAACAACCTCTCCTCTACACGGGATGTTTTTATGTCGTAGCAGGAGCAAGAAAAGTGCCTCTGTGAGGGAAGCAGAAAGGTCTGTTTCCAGGAGAGATAGAGTGAGAGTGTGTGTGTATGTGTGTTGTACCTTTTGGCAGAACTGTCCAGGTTTTATGTTGGAGAGACGGATTATTGAGGGAATTTAGAAAGATCACAGGATTCTTTGATCTCTGTCTTCTGATTATTAGTCATATTTTATGATATGCCAAGGTACTGCCTTTTTAATATCTTTGCCCATTCTTGTGTATGTAATTTTGTGGTGGGCTGGGGGGTGTTTTCCAGGGCAGTCTCAACATTCTGGATCGCCAACCCCAACAACAACCTCATCAGCAATGCAGCTGCTGGGTCTCAGGTAATAACATCAGAGTTATGTAAGAAAAGTAACTTTGTATACATGATTAAGAAAACACCAACATGTAGAGCCCCTTATTGATGGATTAACTGTTATTTTTATATGTAAAGCTGCACTGGCTTTGGTGTTCCTGAACTTTACATAATAAAAAATTAAAGATTTTCATGCTCATAAAAAGTTATCCATCAATAAAAAGGGAATTAACAGGCTTTAGGGTTCAATGGAGAGTGCAATAAAATGGTGAGACCTCTAATATATGAAAGTAGGAAAAAATCCCTCATTTTCATTTTGGCACAAACAATGTGGAGGTTCACAGGGGAGGGTTAGGCTGTATGCTACTCAATGGTGGGGGTATTTCTGTGACATTTTGGTTTTCTGTCAAACACAAACTGCAGACTTAAATAAGCCATTGAGTTTCTATGAACTCAAGCATCTGGTGTAATCTTTCTGCTGGACATGATCAACATGAGAATAGTGTGACGGCTCACCCTGATCCATGTGTTGTATTTTATGTTCCACCACCTGATTGTATATTAACTGGATAATGAAATTCCCATTCTTGTGATTTGTCTTGCTTATCACCTATTTCTCTGCTCTTCTTCCTGTTCCAGGATGCTGGGATATGGTTTGTCTTCCACAGCTCTTCCACTGGTGACTCACATGGGCTGGTACCAGAGACCAAGGCAGAGCTCACTCCTTTGGGTTTTTTTTACAACAATCGTGTACACTCCAACTTTAAGGTATTGTTAGTATCCTTTTCAGTGTACCACATGGTGCAAGATCTGACCATGTTGTTTCTTTGTGTCTCTGTGTTTTATCGAGACAAGAGAAATACAGTGTTTATAACTTCTAGATGACTTTGTACGTAAATCTCTGCTTACCTACTTGGTTCTTGCCAAAAATAGGCATAGAAATACACCCACATACACAGACATGCAATTAGCTTCTACAATGGTGCTCTGTTTTGTAATGACAGAAGTCAGGCAGGTGAACTGTAAGCTCTTTGTCCAGTCTGACCACAGCAGCCTCTCTTACAGAGGAAGGAGCCATGAGGCCATGAGGGTTAAGACCGTACATGCAAAACTAATCTGTGGGTTTAGACATATGTACAGCAGTAATTCTATCACTTTAAATTTAGTACATTTATCATCGCTTCAGAAAACTTCCATCTTTATTTGTAGTTTTATTGCATTTTATAGTAATCATACCTTCATCCTCCAGGCAGGGCTGTTCATTGATAAAGGAGTGAAGATCACCAATGCCAGTGCTGCTAACCCCCGGGAATACCTTTGTCTGGATAACAGTGCCAGGTGTGTATGTGTCAAAAGGTAGACTACAAAGAGATTTGTTGACACTTTTAGTTTTGCATGAATGTTCGTCATATTACAGTTATGGACATGTTGATAGGTTAGCCATGCATGTTTACATAGAACTGCAACTGATTTTTTGGCACTTTGCCGACAACTGTGCACTATTTAAGAGTCTGTGGTGGGTTATCACATGCATCATAGTGTATAGTTATACTGTGTAAATATTAAGGTATTTGTGGTTTACTAATCTACTGTTTGTTTAACACCACTGTCGCTAGCTTACGAGTTATATGTGGCTCCCTGTTATATATCTACCAGGTTGTAGCCATTGACAGAGATAGACAGATGGCTTTATAGTATGTTACTGCATTTTAGTGGAAGGTCCGTCAGATTTGTGTTGACAGAGAAAACAAGACTTTACAGATAGTTTCCACTCTGCAGCTCCCTACCTGAATACAGCCCTCAGCTAGGTGGAAAAAAATGTTGTCTACTGAGCCTGCGCACTGTGGTCTGTGTATATGTGTGAGCATGCAGAGGTATGAAGGGAATGATTTTTAAATATTGTTCAAGGGAGAGGGAAGGGAGAGGGAGATTTGTGTTGTGATTGTAAGAGATGGTAACAGTTCTTAGAAAATGACTCCTGTGATTTATGTGATTCTCAGAGCGTTCATCTAGCTCCACATTTGGGTCAGAAATTTCCCTTGAGCAACATTTTGACCCTTGACAAGATATTTTTAAAAATAACATCCAGAAGTGTCACCATAAAGCTGCATAAAGAACATGAGCCCTGTCTTTTTTGAACACTGCAAAAGTATTTCTTATAACATTTATTTTCTCAGGTACACTGATTTTATTATTATTATTATTATTTATTTTATTTTTTTTAAATCAGTAAAAAACCAAAACAAAAAAAAAAAACCCAAAACAAAACACCAATATTCCTGCAGCTGGGGCACCAGAAAAATATGGAAAATTTCTGTATTTTTGAGACATTAAAATTAATTAAAATTAAATAGAGTAGAATTAGAATAGAATTAAAATAGAGTTGTAGCTTTCACTTTACATGAAATCTTGTGTATTTCTTTTTACAGATTTTTCATATTAAGTAAACATGCAGTATTTGTGTAATAACAATGAAATTACCTAATAATATGGTCAAAACTGCTGTAATACAATTAACAGTACTTTCATGCAATTTTATGCCTGATTATTAGTTGGGTTTTATTATGTAATTTTATGTGAAAAAGCTTGTACATTTAATATGTATTAAATGAAATACCACCCATTAAAATAGTCAAAATACTGTTGTAAAACTAGTAACTGGGTTTATAATTACAGCAATCTTCTGTTAATTGTTGATTATGTCAACTGTAACATGGGTTTTTATATGTAAATCTTGTATATTTAATAGATCTTTACAGTTAAAAAGGTATTCCGACACAAGGATATACATTGGGACACACTTACTTCCTGTGTCTCAACGTTTAATTCTATTAACAAATAAACCACAACCGAAAACAACTGCCCCTCTTTCAACATTTTTCATGACAAAACTTGAAATTGTTTGCAACTTCTACAATTTGTTATATAAATGAAAGTGCTCTGTTCAAACAAAACAGAACAAAACTTAAAAACAATTTTAATTCTAGCAGTTAAACCAAGGGTGCACTAAACTTAGAGTCTGAACAAGTCCCCTTGGTCCTGCAGACACCTGAAGATGTTTGGACACTTGTAGCCAGCAAAGTTATGTTTCAGTCCAGGTGCAGTTGACAAGTTACAGTTCAGGTTCACAGTGAAACACAAAGAAAAATTTGCCCACCCTCAAGGAAAGGTGGCCAAAGACCATTGTTCTCTCCTTATCCATCCTCACTGATTGTTTCTAGTTTTGCTTTTTGCAAGTGTCCGTATTTGTAGCATGAGACGGTGTAAGTAGTCCATTCAGGTTGCATAGGTAGCCCAGCTCCACCGTTCCAATAAAGTTTGCTGTGTCTTCCAGCACAGTCTCAAGAGTGTGGTAGAGATACCAGGAGAGCTGTTACATTAGGACAGTGGGACAGGACTGTAGAAGGGTATTGACCCACCAGCATCGGCTTCTTTGTGCAAGGAGGAACAGAACAAACACATTTCCAAATGACCTCCAGCGGGCTACTCATGTGCATGTTTCTGACCAAACTGTCAGAAACGGACTCCATAAGGGTGGCATGAGGTCCTGACATCCTTTAATGGGACTTGTGCTCATAGCCCAGCCATAGCTCATAGCCCCATGCAGATTGTTTGGCATTCCCCAAAGAATACCAGAACTAGCTGGTCTGACACTGGCACCCCGTTCTCTTCACAGATGAGAGCAGGTTCCCACAATTTTTGTTATTAGGGAAAGACTGACCGCCGGCCGCCTGCTGGAAGTGTTCTTCTCCCCCTTTTCATCCTTTGTTTAATTACTTATTACTAATTGTTTTTTGTATTTAATTTAACAGATGCCTCCTCAAGGTAAATCCCAGCAGACTCCACTGCGATATACTTTTTTTCATGTATTACCAATTAAAGTAGCAAAAAAATGGAAATTTGCAAAGAGCATGTTTGTGGTGGGAGTCTGCATGTTATTCCTTTCCCAGAGTAGTGTGTATGTCCAGAGAGGTGATGACTCCAAATTATGACATTTGTAATTAAAAATTAAAATTAGTAATCTATGTATTGATTGGGTATTTTATTGTGTAACAGCTTTTTGCATTTGTGATATGTCATGAAGTGTGGAATGAGAGGAATGAAAATGCAGTACTCAGAAACCAGCAGGTTAAAAGGAAAACTAACCTTTAATTAGGTTGTATACAGAAGTCTGTGATTATAGTAAGGCAAAAGTCCACAGAGGGGGAAAAATAAACAGCAAAATCCAAACTTCTTCAGAGAACGGGGAGCACGCAAGGAGAGTTTAACAGACAGTCTGAAAAAGAACAAAGGAAAAAGTAATCACTAGTTGGTCTTGTAAGGTCCATTTGTCCTCCTTCACCTGGTTCAAACTATAAATGGCCCGTTTTTCTCCACCAAAATTTTCCCTTGTTGCTGGCTATTTGATAAAAGTCTTTACCTTCTCTTCCAAAATGTTAAATTCCACACTGTCCCCTTCTAAGTGTCGCGGAATCTGCTCTCAAACTCATTAAATTTGTGAATACCTAAAGAATAATACAGAATATGCATTTCTATTATTTTTATTCATTGCATCAGATTTTAGATATGTATTTACAGCATTAAACTAGAATTTAACAGTTTTATCTATTAAATAAACATTACATATTTGTGAATTTATGCAAAATATTCCACTGAAAATTTGTTTTTCTTTTTCTTTTTTCTTTTTTTTTTTTTTTTTTTTTTTTTTGTTTTTTTTATTTTTTTTTTTTTTTTTTTTTTTTTTTTTTTTTAAGTAAGTGGTAGTATTATAGCACCACTCATATTGTTACAATGGATGTAATATTTCCATAGCCATCGCAGTACATTTAAATGCTTGTCTTATGCAACAAGATGCAGAGAAGGTTTGTGATCAAGGTCGGCTGGAAAAGTGCAAAGTTACATTTACCTCTGGTTTCTTCAGAAAGAAACTTCGACAGTAAGAAACTCCACTGTGCTAAGAAATTGTATTTGAAAAGGATTTTCAAAGCACTTTTTTTTTTAAACTCTTAATTCAACTATCATCATCATCATCATCATCATACTTTCCAGCTTTTAGTGATGGCAGCAAAGACCAGGGTGTTATATGTGGGAAAAGGGTTCCTTGGCTGTTGAGGATGGATGTGTAACTGCATTAAAATGTCATCTGGGCAAATCAATGCCATATTTGTTGAGAAGTATGAATTTAGTAGTAAAGTACAGATGTGTCTTGTCCAGGTTTCTCCTTGTTCCTGTGCAAATCAGAGTTTTGTAAACCAGTAGCTTGAAATCTACAGTTTAAGCTGTAAATTTTATTACACAGAACTCTTAACCGTCCATCCCCATATGCTGGTAAGAAATCTGTATATACTGGAACACATCCACATTGTGGATGGCCTGTTGAAATTAATATCAGGGATTTGAGGAAACCTTTTTTTTTTTTTTTTAAACCCCCCTAAGAAAAAGCACATTGTCTTAATCCCCTTTATCCCCATGAAATCAACCCCTGTATTTTGTTGCTCTTATTTGTCTCTTTAATAGTACATCATTAAGTCAGCTAGTTTAGGCTATTTTCAGACCTCGTCAATGCCAGTTCCTTGTCAATACAAAGGTAAAAGTGGCATCATTATCTACTACTGAGGTTAGAACTCATTCTTTTCTTACAATTAACACACACATAAAAAAAAATCAAATCGAAAGAAGCAGTAATCCTACAAAACTGTCCTAATGTGGTGTATTTTCTGTTAAAACGTGCTTAAGCTAAAATGATTACCCAGTATTCTCTATTATTAGTTGACTGCTAACCTCAGTGGTGGCCAATTAAACTGTATTAGAAAGAAAATATGAACAACAGGGAGCTGTTAACAAGTCAGATTCATAACACGTGCAGTGTTTGCTGTAGTTTTTTTTTTTTACTCATTGGGGAGAAAAAAAAATCTTTACTTATTGAAGTAGCAAATAACCTTCCATTTGCCAAGTTTTATATAGCTTGTATACAAACACACTATGTACATACATATGTGATGGTAATATGGGAAGTGTATGGACATTTGAGAATGAGGAAGATAAAAATCATGTCTAGTTCGATGGATTTCATATAGCATCTGTCCAGTGAGGACTTAATGATGAAAACGTGCTTCCTACACTGCAAAAATGACATTGTAAATAAAGCTTGTATAAAACTGGCTGCTGGTCTCTTGTGATTTTTTTTTTGCATTATTTTCTCTCGTTATGAGTTACCAAACACACGTCGTCAAATTTAGCTCCCTGAAGAGATAAATCCATTATTTGCTGTTAAAATTCATTCCGTTAATTAAATGAACTAAACCTGATATTTCAATTGTAAGACAAAGTGACAACAATGTCACTCATTATGATCAGTAAACAGAAAATTATCCTAAGGCTGCTTCATTAAACTATAGCAAAGCCTCTTTTCATTAAATCATTAGACAAATGAACAGTTGCTAAGAGGGGGGATGATAGAAAGGTGATTCTAATGTTTGTGTCTTAAAATTGCCTTTCAATGCAGGTTATGTGTGATTTTTGTATCCCTAATGCATAATACGCTTTGCCTGTTATTACAGTTTGCCTAGTCTGCAACCCCATCTTTGATCTTGTAAGTCATTAGCACCGTACTGGATAACGGTGAGTTTTGATTCTCTGTATCTGCCTGTCTTCTGATCTGAATCTGCTCACTCGAACTCAGCCCAGCCTGGGAAACAAAGCCTGGATGCCCCTTGAGGCTGCGGACACCGGAACTTCCCTGTGTTGGTGTCCCATTCTTCATTTCTGAGAGCTGACTTTTTCCTCACTCTAACCTGAGCCTCCAGGTGCTTCCTCATGACATGTCGAGGCAGAGGTCCAGAGTCAATATAAATACACTCCTCTGATTACTCACTTCTCACACTGAAGGTATGATTGAAAGGAGGAGAGATGATGGTCGCTGTGTGTACATAACATCACTTTCCATTTCTGGGTCAGATCATATATGTTTATAATATGTAATTCTACAGGAAATATTTAGAAACTTGTAAGTCTAACTATGCTTCTATTTGTATGTTTTTTGTTTGTTTGTTTTTTTTAAATATGGTAAACACTGTAAACAACACCAGAATATAAGATTTAGTATTGATGGTTGCAAAGACTGCTGCTGGGGCACTTAGCATAGGTTAGCAGCCATGGTAATGCTGTGGGTTTGATCAGTTATTCAGTGGACTTCTGTGACCACCGGACTAAGTGACACAAACTTTTATTCAATTCTCACATGATGTTTCCAAAGGTGATCCTCTTGCCTAAAAACCACAGATTGGAGAGGCTGCCACATTACATTTAGTGGGATCACTGGGTAAAAATATTTGTCCAATACTTTGAGTTTGTTCTAATAAAAAGTGTGCATGGCTGTATTAAAGAGAGGTGGATGCCAGATTCAAAGGTGGCACCCACTCCACTGAGTGAAATTTGCAGAAGTCCGCCCAAAAGGCTATAGGGAATCATCCAGGTTAAATGGTGACAAAGTCTG
Source organism: Paratilapia polleni (assembly GCA_015106735.1). Classification (NCBI taxonomy): domain Eukaryota; kingdom Metazoa; phylum Chordata; class Actinopteri; order Cichliformes; family Cichlidae; genus Paratilapia; species Paratilapia polleni. The sequence continues at coordinate 13,158 of VUQI01024852.1, read as the reverse complement.
CATAGGTCTGAATGGGTCAGACACAAGCCGGTCACCCATAGGACTTGAATGTGGACCCCATGTGAAGCTAAGGATACTAAACATTTTTTGGACTTATAGTTGCCTAATTATTTAAATCATCCTTTTTTATGGTTTTTCAGTCACAGTTTGGTTTTGCTTGGCCACAGTTAGGTTTGGGAAACAAAACTGCTTGGTTAGGTCTAGGAAATGACCACGGGTTGGATCAAAATAGACACTTTCACAGATTTACTCACATATTAGTCTTTCTGCTAATGCCCTGAAGGCAAGCTTCTCCCATGTTCACCATGAAAGAAAGTGTAGGTTTACTCACTCCAAATGCACATTATTGTTTCCCCCCACTGGTGTGAAGGAGTGTAATTTTAATCTATGGTACCCACAATTTACCAGCAAAATCTTTAAGAAAGTGTAATTTGCTGTATAGCTATCAATGTTTCATTGTTGGGCTATCATTTCACAACACAGCAATTCCTCAGTTTTCACTAGTGTTCAGTATTGTCATGAAAAAACGTTCAGTATGTTCTAAATCCTTAAATAAAATCAGTATAATATTGTTTGAGTTTATATGAGCTGAAAGGCATGGACACCTCACATTGTGAATATTTCGGAGTATTCTGAGTATTTCAGTTTGTTCCATTTTATTATCTATAATTCAACTACATAGAATCAGAAGAGGAAAAACTGAGGCCAGTGAAAGTCAGGGACGGACAATGAGTCATGAACATCATGAATAGAGACTAACCAGTAATACTGAAAAACATCCAGTTGTGTGGATCAGACAAAAGCCCCAAATTCTTCTTCTGTTATTTGAAACATAAATACATAGTGTCTGGCTCATTATAATTCCATCATGGTCAGACATTCTCTGAAATAAAACAAAGTCAGAGATGAATTCATTTCAAACAACCAGCCTTCACATATATAAAATGATGTGATTTTTAAAATTTTTATTAATTTTTTTTTTACCCACTGTAATTTTGCAAGGTTACAGTTTATGACAGTTTCACTTTGTATACCGTTGGCTTAGACAGACTGATTCATTCTAACAGTCATCAGAAAGTTTTAAAACTTCAGTGCTTCAGGACTGTGGAGCCATTAACATAGTGTGGGGTACACCCATTTAAAAACGAAAAAAAAAAACATTGTTGCTCTTAACAGCAAATGCTGTCAGAGTAAGAACTTTTTTTTAATATCCAAAGAAAATGTTGTCATTGATCCCAGATGTTTTTTTTTTCTTTTTTTCCTCTCTCTGTTTCTCAATATTGAAGTCATTACGGAAACATTCCATTGAGAGGAAAATCAGAGCAAATAGGAGTTGTCATTTCCTTAATGAAAGAGCCTGTTACTATTTCTTCATAACTTAGCATTTGGCTGACAATATAGGCTTTATGACACTTTCAATTTACATTTCAATCAGGCTGGTGGGGGGTTGGTGTGTGTGTGCAGAGACCTGATAACACAAGGCTCCCATTGATGCACAAACGCTTAACACGCACACACACATTCGCACACAGGCACACAGATCAGGTGGTGGCACTTTTGGATTGCAGCCTGGCGGGTACCTGACCTGAGATTTTGACATGCACATGCACAAAAAAAATCCAGGGGCACACGCCCTCTGACACGCACACTGAGCATGTACACCTTCGGCTAACGGGCAGGCAACCCCTCCAATTTTCCATTATCATTTCTGGCATGACTTCAGTGAGACATAGGTGAGAAGTGCACCGGTGTAACTGAAACCTCATGCCCAGCCTGTTGACACAGCCTGAGAGTAAAAGGGAAGCAGAGTGGCTCTTTAGATTGTGTTGACCCCTGTGAGAAAGGAGAGAACTGAGCAGAGTTTGAGGGGATCACTTTGACAGACAGCTGCTGTGTGCAAAAGGCTGTGGTTTATTAAAAAAAAGGTCCAAGCAAGCGATGTTTTTTGGAGACACAAGGCTTTCATTTGCAATAAAGATTTATTTATTTCTGTCATATTTTTGGCCTTCTCTAAGGCTTGTTAAAATGCCTTTGGTTGAGGGATAGGTTACAGAGGTCAGTGAACAAACAGAACACTTCTCCCCTACATGAAGCTACAGCCTTTTTATTTTTGACCCTGTTGTCCTGTAGACAGAGACTTATGTATTTCTTGCTCATTAACCATTTCAGCTTTATTGTATTATTTGTATATTGATTTTGACTTCTATCTTACTGTCACAAACCAACATGCACCATATGATTCTGTTGGTCAACCACTTGCTTGGAAAAAAACATATTTTCCAAGTAGCACTACGTGGCCTTCACTACTGATACTCATTTATGCATTTATAGTAATGGATACCAGTTGGAGATCTGGGGTATTTCTGCACTGTCAGCTGAAAGCTACAGAAAAGCAAAACTACAAAATGGCCACGTCCTTTAATTTCTATTTTTCACTTTTTTCTGTTATGAGCACATAAACAGCATGTCACGTTATAAACATGAATCATTAACATGCAGAAATAGCTTGATAAGAAATGTACAGTTTAAGACAGGAGTTAATACAATTTTTGATTTTTTTAAGCAGGATTAGAACAGTACTGTGCAAATGTTTTGAGTCACCCCTCTTTTTTTTTTATATATATATATTTTGCTAGGGAAATGGGAAATAGGTGCAGTGATTTATTGAAACATGTGCAAACATAAATGGAAATACAGTATATAAGGCAAAAACAGAGTCTGTACAATTCTAATCAGCTTGACAGTTAATAATTGGAGCGACCAACTTTCTCCATCAACACAGTCTGAACTTCCTCAGACAGGTTTTCCAGTAATTTCTTTAAGTAGCCTTCAGGAATAGTTCTCCAGGCTTCTTGAAGGACATTCAAAGCTCTTCTTTGGATGTTGGCTGCCTTTTGTTCCGTTCTCTGTCAACATGATCCCACACTGCTTCGGGGGGTCCGGGCTCTGGGGAGGCCAATCCAAGACTGATAGTGTTCTATTGTGTGTTTTTCTACTGAAATGCAGCCTCAAACCATGACAGAGCCTCCACCATGTTTTACAGATGACAGTAGACACCCACTGTTGTACCTCTCTCCTGACCTCCTTTGTACATATTGATGATGATTTGAATCAAATATTTTGAATTTGGATTTATCACTTCACAAGACCTATTGCCAAGACCTGATTTTCATTTGGCATACCTCAGCCTTTTCTCCGTGTTTCCCTTCCTTAAGAATGGCTTCTTGACAGCCACCCTTCCACTGAGACCATTTCTGAAGAGGTTTCAGTGAACAGTAGATGGATCAACTGAAGGGCCAGATGCATCTCTCAGGTCCTGTGTCAGGTCTTTGCTGGATTTTTTCCCTTTTCTTAAGGACATGACTTTCAGGTACTGTTCATCTGCTGTAGATTGTTTTTTTTAGGCCTGCCACTTCTTCTTTTGTCCTCCATTTGTCCAGTTTCCTCATTGTTTTTAAGGACACACTGCACACCATGCTGAGTTTTTGGCTAATAGGTTTTTGGGAATCATCTTGTTGGTGCAATAATACAATTTTTTGTCTGTAAAACTGTGTTTTCTTTGAGAAGGGAGGCATTTTTTGTAGACGGGCTGCAAGTACAAAAGTGCCTAAAGATATAATTTTAAATTGGTTCTATGTCAAGTTGTCTATGTAGACACATCACTGGTTCATCCCTTGATTTATGTGCCTATTTTATACTTGAATGATTCATAGGTCAGTGTTAAGCGGCTTAACAAAGAAAAAAACATTCCTCTAAAAATGGTCAGGTACAAGGAGTGGACTGAAAATAAGTGAAAAAACAGCCAATGACCAAAGAAAAACTTTGAACAACCTTTGGAAAGCCAGAACTATTGCTCAAGACCACTTAAAAAAACAAAAACAAAGTCTGGCTCCTTGGAAGCAAAATATAAAGAAATGATGGGTGGCGCAAGGCTTGCACCACACCCCATATGGCATCTGAGCTGATAAGCCTTGCTGCATCAATGTGCCCCACCCCCCAAGAAACCAAATGGGGAAAAAAAGTTATTAACCAAAATTATGTGTACTTGTTTCATCTCAGCTCAGTGTTAGAATCTCTACTGCCTTTTGCTGTCATTTATAGTTACTGTAAGTGCAATAAAAGCTTTACAACAAGTGTGAATCAATCTAAAACAATGGGAATGAATCTCTGTCAGATTTCTCTTTGAAAATAATAGAAGCAAACAGGGAGTCGTCACTTAAATCATAAAATAGTGATTTGATTGACGTCTCAGTGCAGGAGTTATTGTTTATGAGCTGCCAGTGCATCAATATGTTGCACTGGTTCCTTTGTATAACAATCGAAACACAAATGTGAAAATTATGTCCATGAGAGAAAAAGAAAAGACAAAACAGAAGATATACCTGTTGAAACTCTTCACTTTATCGAACCTGTCTGTCCCACAACTCAATTCAGGTTTTTGCAGTGCAGTGGCAGACAAACATGAAACGGAACCATTTCCTGTTGTTTCTGTGTTTCTGTGTGGGTGAAAAATCTCTATAAAAGCAACCCTAAAAGGCCAGTGTGGGCGCATTTTAAAATATTTAGTGTGGGTGAGTGTAGATAATTTTTTCTTCTCTGCGTTTAATTTCTGTTTATTGTGCTCTTTCCTTCAGGCACGATCCTTTAGCCATAATGTTCCAGCAGCTGCCACTCCAGCCTTCCTTCCCACTGTAAGTCAAATAATGTGGTCACGGCTTGCTCTTTGGCAATTTGATGGTGACATTTCTCTGTGTGCCTTCTGAAATGTTTGATATAAAATCTCTCTGTATTTGTTTTGGGGAAAAATTGATCTGAATGTCAAATATGCCAAAAAATATCTTAAAGTGACTCAAAGCTTTAATTAACCTCTCATGAAAAGCTTTTAAGAACTGAGAACATCAATTTATTCTAGTGGATTCCTCTTTTTGTTTAGAATGAGTACCAAAAACACAGACTTCCACTGAGCCCAAGGCAAAGTGATTTTTCAGGCTTCTGTTGCACCCAAACACATTATCCTCATCACAAGTTAAATTGACTTCTCAAACATCCCTTTCAGCTTGAAAATTACTGCTCTATCTCTGTTAGATTTATGGTTGGGGCTAAAATAAGATAATGAAGTTGGAAATCCACATCACTCTCTTGAATATTAATACAGTAGACAAAATATTAGGTCCAGTACACCTCCATAAACTCCACTTCCATGACCTCAATAATAGACATAAAGTTGTATTATCTTTTTGACATCCAGAAAAATTGGAAATGTAGAATCTTTGTAAAAGTAGAATTTATGCCCGAATTTCTGCATTGGATTGCATTATATTTACCAGCTGATTTCCCAGATGTCCCTCCTTAGGAAAGATCACATATGGAGGTTTAAAAATGTTTTGAAGTCTTGCCTATTAACTAAAAATTAATGCACATCATGTTTTTTAAGAAGCAGTAGGAGTTTAAGGCTTCTGACAAACAAGAATCCGCTGAGAGGACACAGATCACAGAACTGATTGCTCTGTGCAGAAATGATGTAAGTTGAGGGAAATC
>VUQI01024850.1:0-15983 GCA_015106735.1 Paratilapia polleni | reverse complement strand
ATATGTATGTGTGAGTGTGTGTGTGTGTGTGTGTGTATGTATATGTGTGTATATGTGTGTGTGTGTGTGTGTATGTATGTATATGTATGTATATGTATGTGTGTGTGTGTGTGTGTGTGTGTGTGTGTGTATGTATGTGTGTGTGTGTGTGTGTGTGTGTGTGTGTGTGTATTATATGTATGTGTGTGTGTGTGTGTGTGTGTGTGTGTGTGTGTGTGTATCGATAATAGTACTTGTTATTCAACACATAATTAAATGAACTGATAGTAGACCGTATCAGTGTCTGCACTGTGGGTAATGCTCTGTAATGGCAGATTTGAAAATAATGCTGCTCAGTTGTATTACAGCTTCACAAAGGAAGAGGGAGCTGTTGTCCCACCTTATTTAAACCTAAAGGCCTGCAGAGCCTCTAAAGATTGCTGATATTGTGAGGAGTGACACACTGATGTTCTTCAGAGATATTAGTAACTGCTTCTTAACAGCTAAACAGTAATAAAAGCACGTAAATAAATCTTCTCCCTTTATTTATTTTTATTAATATTAATGAATTTCCCAAATGTGGAATAAATAAAGTGGTTATCTTATTTATCTTAACACATGGATTATTTTTGCAATACTACTAGTATTTGAAGCACTAAAACCAAGTGCATGAAACAAACTTTAAAGGAGTTGTATGTTTTTTTTTTTTTGTCTCTGTGCAGCTTCACATTGCAGTCAGCAAGACGAGTGCGAAAGTGTTCATTGACTGCAAAATGGTGGCTGAGAAGCCCATCAATGCAGCAGGAAACATCACCACTGATGGACTGGAAGTTCTTGGCAGGATGGTCCGCTCCAGAGGGAACAAGGACAATTCTGCACCGGTGAGGAAATCATGCACACAAATACTTTATACTACATAAAGTACATACAAGCATTGCTATAGACGTACACAGAGTCAAAAAATATGCAAAAACACCACTAGAGATACAACTTCCAATTACAGAAAAATAGTTTATTGACACGCAATTTCAATGAATCTTAGAAAAAATAGACGAAAAATAGACAAAAAGGGGGGTAAGCCGTAGACAAACAAACTCAAACACAATTGAAGACAGACCGACCCCGAGGCTCTCTGGGCTCTCAGTTTATTGAGAGTGGTCTACCAAGCCCACCCATTTAGTGAATTTCCACTCTTTGGTCTACTCTGGCAGGTATTCAGAAAATCTGGTATTTTCCAGTTTTCTCCTTGTTTACTATCTCTAACAGGACACTGTCCCACCGAGTCTCTTGCAAAGTCCTGCAGAGTCCTGCAGACTCTCGTACCTCACACCCTGCCAAGCCAATTAGCCCATCCCTTAGCCATGAGAAGGGCCTTGAGGGGCGCAGGTGCTATATGTCTTCCACTGTGCTCAAGCCAAAAATATGAAAAAAAAGAAACAAACCTTGGTAATATCTCAGTGCACAGAACACACACACAATACTCAACTTAGGTGGATACTCAAACCTTGATATACTGATCACTCATGCTCAGATCACTCTATATGTTGTGAGATAAAATGCAATACTTCTAGAATATATGAGGCATCATATGATAACTAAAATGTGTATTTTGGTGCTGTCTACTGGTGTTCCAGTGTGTAGTAAAGTTTACTATAAGAGTTGAAATAACTTTAAACACTCCAATGTTGACTTCTTTCTCATGTGTGCTTTGGTATAACTGAAGTGTAGATATAGTAATGAACACATTGATTAACTGATTATAGAGTAAATAATAATGACACTCTTCATACATAATGTTTCAAACTGAAATGGGTCAAAGGTCAAAGTAGATATACTCATAAAATACTCAACAGTGGCAGTGATGAAGGCTGTGGGCCAGGAGACTGTGATTTGCGCCCTAATTAGGAGAGTTTTGTTTTCCACTTCATTTTCGCTCACTTTTAATTCACTGGTTAGCTTTAGGCACTAAAAACGAATTGTTTGTTTAGGAAACAAAAGAGCTCTGCGTTAAACGGTAACTCTGCACATAGAAAATGACTTCTATTCAGTGCATTTAAATGTGATGCCAAGGTGTCGTTAACAAACGGCCACGCGTGACAAGTTGTGACTATTGCCATAAACCTTCTGCATCACAGCACTCATGCCAGTTGACATCTTGAGATAGTTTCTCAAAGGGACTTTCGGCTGGTCTGCAGGATTAGACCAGACCTGTTGGACAGTTTACAAAAATAAAGACTGACTAAGTTCAGGCTAACTGACATAAAAGCAAATGTTACCAGAAGCAACCAAAAACAAAGAAAAAAAAAACCAGCTCATTAGTTTGCTATGAAAACTAAGTACTGAAAGCACTACTTCATTAATGAAGCCCACTTTTTGTAGTCATATTTCCTCACTTTCTGTCTATTTTAGACATATACTTCCTGCCGGGATAAATGCAACTGAGCAGTTGGATGCTATCACAAAGTCTAATTTTTCTGAGATGCGAAAACTTAATACTATCCATAACACATTATATCGTAGTTCTGCTTAAAATAGTCAAGGCTGCAAGTGTTTTGTACACTGGATGAATTTAGACATAACCATAATTAAAGTCTGTGTGACACCTGGTCAATGATGGTCTTTTTTTTTTCTGGCCCAGTCAGACCCTTGTTGCATATCATGTTCTCTTCCAATCTCCCATCTGTATGTGCCACTATCACCCCTCTCTGTGATTGGTTTGATACTCAAAAAAGGTTTTCTGTGCTACATGAATTATAATATTCAGTGTTTCATCACATGCATGCTGCACTGGTTTCTCTGTGAAATTTTCTTCATCAAAGCTGAGCTATTTCCTTAAGCAGCTGCGTGAATGTAAACGATTTCTGGCCTCTCTTCTCCAGAAATAGCAGAGTCAGAGAGGCAGACCCTGTGTCTGATTGGTTTGATCTCCCTTTGAAGAGGAAACCCTTGGCACTGACTTTGCTCTGAAGCTGCAAAATTCAACCCTGTGTGTCAAATAAGCAGTATATTTTTTTTTCTTCCAAATTTTCCCTACCAGCTACAGTCACGTCAGCACCCAAAACAGAGCAATCAAGTCAGTGGGTGTTAAATAAGAAAACAAACTGCAGCTCTGAGGCTACATATCTGCCTTTAGGAGATCATTAATCCAGCTGATATTAGTTTTCTTTTTATGTTTGATTGTGCACATATTATCAAGGCAGCCTCACAGTTCGACAGCGTTCGACAACCAGTTTTTGCATGGTGGCCTCTACGAGCAGCTAAATGTGTGCTTTTTACTTTGGATTTTGAATATTTTCCACAATCCAAGACAAGGTGTAGAAGCTCTGACTGTGTTTAAAAGCCCATGAATCATAGGGCAACCCTAACTAATACTCTTAATTTTACACCTCCAAATTTAACACACCTAATTAGACAAAAAGACAATGCAGGCATTTGCAAAAAAGATTCAAAGAAAAGCTGTAAACCCGGGGTAATCTTCTTTATCGTTATGGGCATAAAACAGGATTATAGTAAAAAGCCACATTTGCACAGCACCAAAATATCTCAAAATATTCAGTGATTTATAGCACTTGATCGTCAGCAGTTTTAATCCTGCCATGTGAAATAAAAATACCACTTTAGAATTTAAAGTGGTATTTTTATTTCATTTTTCATCAAAATGCCCTCAACTGAATGCCATCAACTAATTATGGTTTGCTTTAATTAATCCCAACCAATGCCATTGACATGAATAGGCCTACTTGTAGCAGGTTATGGGTGCTTCAATATTCAGTCATGTATTTATGTGAAACTATCCCTGTGTAAGTTTGGCTACTTGCAGACACTTGTCAGTTGCTTGTGGTGTGGTGGTTAGCACTGTCGCCTTACAGCAAGAAGGTCCTGAACCTGCTGGCCGGCTCTAGCCTTTCTGTGTGGATTTTGCGTATTGTCCCTGTGCCTGCTTGGCTTCTCTGGCTTCCCCCCACAGTCCAAAGACATGCATGCTAGGCTAATTGGTGATTCAAAATTGGCAGTAGGTGTGAATGGTTGTCTATCTGTCTGTGTTCACCCTGTGATAGACTGGTGACCTGTCCAGGGAGTACTCCACATCTCGCTCTGTGACAGCTGTTAATACTGTAGATGTGTTTTTATATAGATTTAAATAATTTGTGTTTTTTCTTCTTTCTCCTTCTCTGCAGTTCCAGCTTCAGAACTTTGACATTGTCTGCAGCACTTCGTGGGCCAACAGAGACAAGTGCTGTGAACTTCCCAATCTGGTGAGGCCAAAGTCTGAGCCACTCTTTACTGCAGTTTATTCCTGTGTCTTTGCATAAAATCAGTGTTCACTTGTTTAAAGCAGGAGGAGCAGACCTGGAAGATCTTAAGTGCTGATTTACATGTTCCTGGTTTATTAATAGTGCATGCATGGAGGTGACCTTTTTTTAATGTAAACTGTTTCACATGTTTGTTTTATCCTCTTTTAAGTGATGTTAGTAAACTTAGTTAAGATAGAAATGTACAAAAGTTATGTGATTGTGGAACAAATTAAGATTAAAAATCTGAATGAAAGCTTAGTTTTTTCCATTCCAACCAATCCAATTTTTTGAAAGTATTGAGAGTTAGAATGAGTGAAGTTTACTAGCATTCTGAAGAGTAAACCTATTTAAAACAAACATTTTCACTATAAACTGAAATCTCCACCAGCCACAGTATTAAAATTGCCTCCGTAATATTGTATGGGTCCCCTAGTGTCTTAAAAAGCAACTCTGACATGTCAGGGCAGGGAGCTGGGACTTCTGTGGGTGTCTTATGGTGTTTGGCACCAGAACTTTGGCAATGGATCCTTTGGGTTCTGTGGGTTACAGAGTTGTGCCTCTGTGGATCAGAGTTGTTCTGGGAGGTCTAGCAGATTGGGATCTAGGGACTTTAGAGGCTGGGTCAAGGCCTTGGGCTCTCTGTTGTTGTCCACATCCACACGAATGCTGGGACCCAAGGTTTCCACTCACAGCATTGCATTGTAACAGAATGAATGAATGTGCTTCACTTCACCTGTCAGTGGTTTTAATGTTGTGGCTAATTGATGTTTAGTACAGTAACATTAATTAAAAAATGTCTGAAATCCACATCTGAGATGGACTGATGAGTAATGCTTCCACTTTGTTTGATTAATTTTATCCCATTTCATGCCATTTCATTGTCTTTTTTGTTTTTATTTTTTTCTTTGTATCATCGTCATCATGCCATCCATGTCATCCAGAGGAAGGAGGTAGACTGCCCGGCCTTGCCCAAAGCCTGCACCTGCACCCAGGACAGTAGAGGCCCCCCTGGCCCTGCTGGACCACCAGTGAGCCACACACACACAAACAGAAATTCTTATTGGTCACGGGGCAAGTTCTGCCTCAGTTCTGCTATGTTGCATGTGATCTTACAATTGCTTACTTTGATTAAACATGGAAAAGCCCAGTTCTTGTTTCCGCTAAGTGACATATTATTACAGATTTGCATCAGAACAAAATCTATCAATTTATAAAGCATGCATTTTCATTTTGCAGAACAATGGGTCTTTTATGCTGACTAGTATCCACATATCAAACACACACACAGACTGTACTACATATATGTTCATGCAGTCACACAGGTGCTTAAAAACATTTAATGTACAGTTTGAGTTACGTTAGTTCAATCCAGTACATTTTTAATTCATTTTTCAGTGTGGAAAATTAAAACACTTTTTTTTCCTTGTACCTCGGCTCATTTGTCATTGTTGTGGGTTGTAAAGTCGTCGGTCATCCTGTTCAAACACCAGCAGCGTGTCACACTAGTAAATGTGTTAATTGTGTGTTTCTAATCCGCTCCTGCTCTTTGTGTTTCTAACAGGGAGGCCCAGGAATCAGAGGAGCCAGAGGAGAACGTGGAGAGCCAGGCCCAGTGGTGAGTTGTTGGTTTATCCTATCAAAAGCAGCTGCTGTGCTTTTCCTGTGTAATGTCATAAAAATGTGAGAGCCCAACTTCAGCAAGTTGGTGAATTGTCATTTTTGGTCAGCTGACATTACCAGAAAACTTCATCTTTATTTATTCAGGTACATTTACTAAGAGCCAAGCGATGCACAGATCACACACATTCATTCACTTCTTAAAGGGACAGAGCCAATACAATACCGCCATTTTGGAGAGTAGCCCAGCTGTGAACACCCACACACATTTACACCGTGTACACCCACATATAAACAAAACTAAAACAGTGATTAAAAATAATTTTTAATCAATTTAATAACTTCAGGAACATTTTATAGATTAAACAGGGTAACATAATTATACAGAGTGAGAACTGCATATATTTCATGAAACTGGTAAAATACAGAAACCGAAAACATAAAGGGCTGACAAAACACATTTATGGAAGTATTTTTCACAAAAGCAATATTATTATTTAAATCTTTAATTTAAACATTGAGATCAGATCCTGTTTACACCACCCAAACTTACATTGGGTGGTGGTCAAACTGAATTCACATTTTTAAATTTGAGCCGACACACTGGACTTCTCTGAGAAGTCAGAAAGTAATCAAACAGTACTAATACCAATTTTTCTGTTCAAGAATGCAAGTAAATAACTGTAATTTGGTATCTTAATCAAAAATAATAATGTGCTTTATTATTTTTTTCTGCTTTTTTGTAAAACATTAAATTTGAAAATTCATGGATAACAACAGTAATTATATTATAGCATTAAAAATATTTTGATTAAAGCGCTTGCGCATACTGGTGGATTAACCATTACAGACACATAAAAAATGATTTTGGTATATACAGTACTGTTAATTTAGGGCAGCTGTGGCATAAAACTTACATTGGGTGGTGCTCTAATAAATTTGTTAAGTACTGTATATACAGTTTAATAATCTAAAAATAGAGAGACAGACAAATACACTGAGACAATTATACATTTTCACACTTAAAAACAACCTTTTAAAATCTTCTAGTGAAAGAAAATATTAAAACACAACACAAAAACACTAAACAGATCTCAGGAAGGTGCAGCTATTGGTACCCAGTAATTATCTCTGGATTACAATCAGTCAGTTAAATCATTGTGGTAATTAAACTACTAAAATTCTAAATACACTTTATATGAGTCATAATTGTGCATACAAGTGCATAAAGGTATTTCATAAAACTCAAAAGGCAACAAAACAGATAATACAAAAAATATCTCTATCATTTCTATTTGTGAAATATAAGAAATAAGCCAAAATTACAATGAACTACCTAAATCACACAAGTATTTCACAGATCAGAGAAGGTAAGTACCTACTATCTTTGCCATTATTCCAATTCTCAGCACTTTTCACTACACGCACACAGAGATAGACACAATGAAACGCGGCTCTTTTGTCTTATCTCTAAAATGATTCTACACAACATGATATGATGGGCTTTTTGATCCCCTCAAGACATGGTGGAAGTGTGGCTCAGCCACACTGCAGAGCTTCTTCAGGTGTTTTGCCTTCAAGTATTCTCTACATGTAGAAAAAGATTAAAGACTCCATATATGTACGCATGTTTTATGCAATTAAAACAGGAAAAAATACTTCCACACATAATACATAATTAAACATTTTGTTTAAATACTTAAACAAAAAAGTACTTATTTATTTATTTACTTATTGGTTTACAGAGCATAATTGTTATATATTATATTAGTGTACTTATTCCCTCAGACCTCTCCTACACAACCTAAATGTTAAAGGTCTTTTGCTTATCAGTCTTGTGTTCTATATTTAGTACATTCTGCATCTCATGAAGCTGTTTTTCTATCTCTCAGTGAACTAAGCTTGATGTTTTGAGTTCCTGACGACGTGCTCACTTTTGGTGTGCCTGATTGTGGTTTAGATACTACTAATTCAGTTTCCACAAACGGTCTCAGAGCTACCGCCCCCTGTAAACTTTCAGTTTGGCCATGATCTGATCATGCTGAGAAAGCCCCTCTTTGCTCAAAATAATTATGACTTCTCAACCTTTGAGTTCTGATACCATGTATCCCACTATCATAGTGTTGCTTAGTCATTAATGCTGTGCTCAAAATGTGATGCATGGCCATATTATAATAGTAATCTGTAAGATGATTTACTTGAACAAGCCTTCACAGGTTTACAATAATGTCTTGCAGACCTTTGGCTTTTCATTTCACAGTATTGAGTTAAAAGCAATGTTGATGTTTTCTTCTGTGTTGTTATAGTCTCAGGACCATCATGCATACATATTTATGTATATCTGTAAATCTCTTCTGAGTCTTCTTCCGTTGGTTAAAAACCAGTTGGCTGCTTGCTAAACCCACTTCCTTCCTTGCTAAGCACATTTTTATCGGGTGACTGCATATGCAGTTACATTCAGAAAACAACACACTTAGAAAACAGTTTTCACATGTTCACATTTCATGTTGCAGATTTAAACTTCTTAATCAGTTTTTGTTCTCATATTGAAAATCACACAGATTAATGGAAACACACTCACCTGTTTTTCTGTACTATTTACAACAATTAGATTTCCTCCTCTCCTCTGACAGTCTTCTTTGCTTTCCTGCAAACCTGCTATCACAGTGAATTCATAGTAACAGTTGCATCCAACCGTCAGCCATCCTTCGGGACAGCTATTCCCTGAAAGATAAATATTGCCATTTAGTTTGAGGATGGCAATACCCTCTTACTGCAATCTCCTGTAACTTGTCATTGATCAATTAAAATGTCTTGAGGACCAACAAAAACATAGGTCAACATTAAATAAATATCCTTAAATTACATTTAAAAATTCTGGCTGTCAAAATGTCAGGAAAAGAATGAACTGTAAAACCTTTCTTGGTCGTATTTGAGGATGTGTTATTCAATCCATTTTCAATCAGACTGATATTGTTTGCTGAAAGAAAAGACAAAAAATGTCAGCATCAAATACAGTAACAGCTTAAAAACTACAGCTGAACATATTTGTTCAAATTGCAGACCAAAAATGAGCTTTTAAACCTTTGTCAGATGGTGTTTGTGTCGTCACCTTGGTTTGATCATCTGGATAATGAATGTAAGTTATAGTTGGGTTGCTGGTCACTGGCACATTATTCACAGAAATGCATTGAGAACCAAAGAAAACACAACTTGGTGTCAAATAATTGTGCTCAAAATCATCTGTAACCTATAACCTTCTGTAACACAACGCAAGTCAACATTCTCAAATAATTCTGCTTTTAAGAACATTATAAGAAAAAGAATTGGCTATTTCTATTTATAAATCTATAATAAAAAATAAAAATCTCTTACCTTGGCATTGTTCCTTCAGCCAGTTGTAGCTGTCATTTAGGTCGCTATATCGTCTTTTCAGCTCCTTATGTAAGGTTTTGAGCTGGTCTCTCTGTACAGTTACTGAAATATCTGGGGAAACACGCAAGACAGAACACTTGTTAAACAAAGACAATTCTGTGTTTGTGTCTTTACAAATATTCACCCATACATATGAGCTATAGAATTAAAGCTTCAACCCTCACAGCGTATTCCCGTTGCAGTCAATATCAACAGAAAAAACGTTCCCAGAACTGCTGCAATGACTCTAAAATGGCTTCTTTTGGCAGCTGAATATTTCTTTTGAGTACGTCGACCTGTAGAGATAAAATGCACAATGACACAATTTTCTCTATTACGTTAATATACTTTAGCTCAATTAAAGGTACAAATGCTGAACAATCTACTCAGGAAGAAGAGGGATATCTGGTCTTTAGTGGTTCCATATTATACACCTTAAAATAAGCCTTAATCTGCAATACAGAGAAATAAGGTTTCACTACAGACTTTTAAGTCATTGTTATATAAAATATTTAAGATCAAATGTTTTGTGCATTTATTTCTGGACCTTTTTTTTTTTAAAGTTCTAATTCTTACCAGATTTCTGTAATCCAGCATTGATGGAGTGGTCTTCATGCTCTAGGATCTCCACTTCACTTTTCTCTCTTTGTCCCCTGTCCGCTTGGACTCCTCTGGTATATCTCACTTGTGGTGCAGCTCGAATACCTGCAGGCATTTTGGGACAACTAACAGCCTCTGCTGTCTGTTTCCGTCTTTGTCAGGCAGCTTCTTTAAGAGATGAGTGTAAAGGAAGTAGCAGCTAACCACAAACACAACCACAACCCCAAAAAATATGCACTATTAAATGTAGTTACAGTGACTCATTCTCTCAGTTAAATTGATACTGTGGGGATTAATGAATTTTTTTAATGATATATGTTTTATTTTAGGGGGCCTCTTCACTTTCGCTGGCTTTAAAGCTTTGTGTGCAACAATCTCACAGAAAAGTACACATTGTAAACAAATGTAAACAACCTCAGAGAACTGGGCCTTGACTGCAGCATTCTACATATTGGTACCGGGTCTTCTTAGAGTGCCCTGTCTCCCAGAACCTGCAAAACAAATAATAAATAAGTTTTAGTTATCATTAATGTGATTTTTTTTCTTCCTTTCTTTAATTTTTTAATCTGACTTTTGTACTATATGGAAATTAGTAGAATGGGAGGTTATATTTCTCACATTGTCATGTGCCATATAGCCTGGCAAAGTTGGTGTCAGTCTGTCATATGACACAATAAATACCAGAGAACAGGAATCAGACTTTCCTTAAAGGAACTAATTGTAATCAGAATTTGCAAAATGTAACAAAAAATTCCACCACTGGGTGACAGTGTTTTATCAGAAAAATATGAGCATATTTTCCCAGCAGGAAGAAACAAGAAAATGCATTATTTGCACTGAGAATGGGTCAAATTACTCCCCCCACCCCACAAATTATTCATTGCTATATGTTAATAGCTATATAGCACTTTTCTACTCAGTTTTGAGTACTCAAAGCGCTTTATACTACATGCCACATTCACATGTACATTCATACAGCACTTTTATCTATACTTAAGTACACACACACACCAGGGGCAATGTGGGGTTCAGTATCTTGCCCAAGGATACTTCGGCATGCAGACTAGGGGAGCCAGGGATCGAACCACTGACCTTCTGATTAGTAGACGACTTGCTCTACTTCCTGAGCTGCAGGAGGTAGAGCGAGTCATTTTATCACTGATATGCTTTGCTTTTTCACAGCAGGATGATGATACATAGGCCTACTACCTTTTGAAAGGATGCTGCATGGTGCAGTATACCCTGGCTGTCAGATGTTATTTTACCAACATTAGGGCTTCCCCTGAGTAGCTTTTTCCCTGTGTAGCTACGTGATTCAGTGGATGAGGTGGATCGTCATATACCAAAGTGTTCTCATCCCAGGCCATCAAATACTGGCATTCTCTCAGATATTGACGCTGTCTCCAAATTATGCACAAGGTATCCTTTTAGGTATGTTGTGACAGTACCATTATTTACTTGTGGGTTCCCTGTGCACTGTGTGTGCTGCATGCCTGCTGTCATAGTGCTTTTGGTCATAGTGCCAGTTTGCTGTTGTTGACAATCAACTCAGATGGTGAACAGATACAGTAGTCTGGGCAGTGCTGGGGTCCCTGCTTACTGCTTCATGTGTGAAGACTGAACACCAATTCACTGACAAGAAGAAATCTGCAGAATTGTGATTATAGTAGGTTGGTTTTATCTGTGTAGTCCCAATTTGTAATTTCAGCCTTGGTTTTATATTCTGGCATAGTTCCTAAGTAATGAAGTAGATTGCCTAGTATTGAGACCTGAACACTCAGACTGAGGCTCAGTGTGTTTTTAATAGAAATGTTGCATAATGCCCATCTCCCGTACTTCATGTGAGCTATATCTAACAGTGAAAGCACTAAGCAGCCATGGCTTCTCCCTGGAAACACCTCACACTGGTCTGCATGCCTTATGTGAAGCATTCATAATATTATGCACACTCCATGGTCAGACCTTGTGAGAGATGCAGTGATATAAATATCTGAGATCAGCTGAAGAGGACTCAGCAACAACAGTCTTCAGCTACATCAAGTTACAGCTTGCCACGTTCACTGGAGAGAAGATCCAAATGTGGGACACAGAGGCTGGCTGAATAAATAAAAAAAAATGTAAATAAAAAAAGAAACACAAACAACAACAAAACAGTAATCCAAACCAGAAGCACAAAAACCTGTAGGAAAACACACGGGGCCAGATTAACTAATGGTCTGTGACAGCATAAAACCCTCTTTTGGTGTTAAAAAGCTATTATCTGGATTTACTAAAGGGGTGCAGTGTCAGTTTCGTGACTGAAAGGCATGGACAGAGGTATTTTGCGGCTGGTCATTTTCCTACGCATTTCTAAGAAATTTCTGTGCAAAGTGTAAAGTTTTAGGAGAGGATAATGTAAATGAATCATACAAATGTGATTTACTAAGGTTTGCAACATTCCATTTACTGCAAATTGTGCTAAATTGAATGCAGAAAACAGCATGTCTTATTTTGCACCTGAAGTGGTTGTAATAGTTGCTGCTAGGAGTGTTTATTTGGAATGTGAGGGGTAAAGTTCATCAGAACGAGTGGTGGATGGCTCAAAGCTGTGAGCACAAGTGCTGTAACTGAGTCCTCACCCTGAATGTTTAGCCCCACATATTTCTGGTCCTCAATAATACTGATAATTTGATGAAACAGAGCAGAACTGAATGGAACTTAATGTGGAGCATTGTAATGAGGGAGGAGAATCTCAACATATGCATCCAAGAGCATACAAGGATGCATCTTATTTTAGAGGCAACCAAATGACTTTTTACAGTAGGTGATGAGTTTGCAGTGTTTGTCTCTGCCTGTCTTCTTCTACTTCTCAGCAGTGCTCACACACAGAGCAATTCCCATGTAGCTTACTGCTCTTTATTGGAGCTGTAATATACCCTATTGATGTCTGTCAAAATGCAGCTATTAATGGGACTGTGTAAGTGTGTGTTAGATGAATGTTTGAATGTTATAGTATGTAATACTGACTTTAAAGCCTCTCTCGTTGGGTGTGCTCATTTTTGACCTGCTAATTTATGCTGGTCTTGGTAGAATGTTGGTCATTATTGAAGTGAATTGACTACATCCTTGCGTATAAATAAACCCATTGTTATTAGATCAACCACAGAACTTTCCACTCCCACTGGCCCATTTTTGCGATTGCGGCATCACCCTGATTTGCCCCACTTAGTAAATCTGGCCCATGAATTACAAACAGACAATCTGACAACAGACAAGGGGAGCAGCAAGGCTATATACACACACACAGGTGAACACAGGTGAAAGTAATCAGACATAGGTGAAACCAATGAGTTTGGGCTAGACAGTCACAAAGTAGGGAAACCAGAGGAAGCAAAAACACTGGAAATACACAGGGCAAGTTATTCTCCGATAAAATAAATAAATAAATAATCTTGGGATCTGGTTTGATAGCAACCTAAATTTTGAGCTTTTAAAAGTGCTATATAAAGTTATTATTAGTAGTATTACTATTATTACTCTTCAAAAAGACCACAAAAAACCAAAGGAAACACTGAAGGCATGGGAAGACAATAATACTAGAAATAGCTAAAAACTAATGGATAGCACAGGGACGATGACACAGTGACTTTGGAGGCAGAGATTATGCAGGTCACACAAAAAGGATCATAATGGTTGTAGAATTTGTTCATAATCTAATAACATAGGGAAGTTATAGTAAACATTAAAAGATTTCCTAGATGCAGTGGATCAACTGTCAGTCACCTTAAGTATATCTCACTTGAAAGTTATGTTGTTTTTTTTGTTTTTTCCAAAGTTGTTATGGATGCAGCAAAATCAAAGATAAGACAATCACAGAAATGTTCCAGTATAAAACTAGAATCCTGCAGTGGCGATGAGTGGATGAGTGGGCTATAAAGTGCTTCAAAAAAATTCCTTCCCCATTCATTTCAGTGAATATTGGGCAAACCTGCTTCACCTACTGTCAAACTGCCATCTTCACTGTTTGCCGAGTTCAATCTGATAAAACATTGAACTGTGAAATTGCAGACCTTTTCAATATCCCATCAGTTTGAGAGAGGGGACAGGACTGAACAGGAAACAAAATGTTTATACCTGCACAGTGCAGTAACAGAAGCAGCAGAGATGTCAAGGTGCTCATTGGCTGCAGTGAGAGCAGGTCAGTGGCAGTGAAGTGTTTCAGAAGAACACATTAGCTGGTTTAGGGCTGTGGACTTCCCTGTGTATTGCCCCCTGATGAGCCTCATCAGTTTCTCAGTACTATTAGTGATAGAGTCACATGTCTCTTTCACAAAGTGAGCTCTGCTTGCATGTGGATGGCAAATGGTGTCAGTCTTACATTTTACAAATGATTTGCAAATGTCACTTGCAAATTGTACATACATTTGAACTCCTACAAAGCTCTGTGATGTTCATGCAAGATTCACAAGGATGGTGTCTGTTTTGGCAAGTAAAACGTGTTCCCAGTCTTGTGATTCATCTAACAAAAAGGAAAAAAAAAAAAAAAGTGGAAATAGTGTGCCTGCCATGCTCCATGCTTTGGTTTGGTTAAATTATACTAAACTGATTGGTTAAGTGCTCTGAAACAAGGTGTTACAATGGTTGGCTGATAGAAGCCTAGATATTGGCTAATATGAAAAGAATGTGTTCACACTGTGGAAAAGAGGTTTGTTAAATTTACCACATGGATAACTGATTAAGTTAATTTCAACTAAACAATACCACAACTCAAGTTTTCCACCTGGGTATTACAAGCATAAGCACTCGCCCGGCCATAAACAAAAACCCACAGGACCTAAGCATCAGAGAATTTCATATTTTCAAAATATTAAACCTTTAATTAAGCTAGTGTGTGTTATTGCGTGTTATCAGGCACATATTATGACTTAATACTATTTACCTTCAGTTGTTCAGCTGATATTCATCCATTTCTGATCACTATTTACAGGCTCAATCAAACATCACTGTATGTGAACAAGGCTAACCATGAACCAGTGGTTTAGCCTAACTTTCTGTTCATGCTGGAAGGATGGGGAGAAGAAAAAAATCCCTGGTGTGTGTGTCTCTCTCTTTATTGCACCAGCAGCAATGTGAGACCTGCGCCTCTGCAGCTCCACAGTTCCAACTTTCCCACACTGTGTACATTACAGCAGATGGAGAATGCTGCATGTGTTACACAAACCGAATGCACCATTCGATTTGATGAACATGTGGACGATCGACAGTTGGCTGATGTGATTGCTGTTTTTTTTTTTTTTCCTTTTTGTGGGGGGGGGTAGCCATTTGTCATTCTATTGTGCTGGCTGACCTAGTGGTCTTCCTGTAGTATTGCACTTAATTAACTCAGTCAATCCAGCTGATTAGAACTGGGTTTGGGATGTGAGGCATATAATGCACAGTCGCGTTGCTCTGATTTTTGTCTTAATCAGGACAGTGATTAACTGATAATTAAGCCTTCTTTAGTGGTTGTTGTGTTGAAAAGCAGTGTCAGTTCAATTTCAAGAATTAGTAAGGGACTCTTAATTCTGTCTCGGAATGAGTTGCGAGGTCAGTTTCTTGATCATTAATATGCAAACACTGTAGGTGTAAATATACTAGTCTTGGCCTCACGAGGTAGCTCTTCTGTTCATGACAATTTGCATATTAATGATCATGAAACTGACCTCACAGCCCATTGTTGCTCAATGGTTCTAGTTTCTTTCATTATGCAAATGTACTGTTTATAAGGTTGGGGAAACCTGCAGTCAGCTGAGACTGAAGAAGTCACTTAGATAAGTGATGAAACGTTTCTCCCACTGAAAACGCTATATCCAGATGAACAGAATCAACTTTCTGGGACTCTTAATTACATGACACAGGGCACCTTCCTGGGGGTTTCCTGCAGATACTTTCTATCATGCAGTTAAGAATCCTCTTTGATTTTGTTTGGACCTCACCTGGTCTTATATACACCGATCAGGCATAACATTATGACCACTGACAGGTGAAGTGAATAACACTGATTATCTCTTCATCATGGCACCTGTTAGTGGGTGGGATATATTAGGGACCAAGTGAACA
>VUQI01024846.1:14536-24740 GCA_015106735.1 Paratilapia polleni | reverse complement strand
ATATATATATATACACACTCAGCACAAAAAGTAAGGAAATTTGTCAATTATTTCTTTGTTGTAACAATGCTTCTTGGCAATAAATCTCATACTGTTGGAAAGCCTGTTTATTTCCCTTTAAATGGTGCCACATTTGTAAGGAAAATGCATTTGTGGGTTGAGCAGCAGAGTTCAGTATGTGGGTCGCGCCCATAAAGAACTTGCCAAATCTTCTCTGCCAATGCCAAACAGCTTATTCTGCTATTGACTCTTGTTTGGTGTCGTTTATTGGATTGGATGATTGAAGTCTGAAGAAGCAAGACATATCGGCAATTCAACAATTTATTCATTTAACAAACAGGGGCCTCAGTAGCATGTGGAAGAACCATACATAGCCGCAACAACCTGGCACCTCCTCCTCATGCTGGTCACCAGCTTGGTCACACATTGCTGTGGGTTGGCATCCCATTCTTCAACCAGTATTTGCCGCAAATCAGCCAATGTGGTTGTGTTGGTCAGTCTGGTACAAACAGCATGCCCAAGCTGATCCCACAAGTGTTTAATCGGGTTGAGGTCAGGACTGCAGGCAGGCCATTCCATCCTCTCCACTCCCAAATTCTGGAGGTAAACTGGAGGCATTGGCAGAGAAGATTTGGTAGGTTCTTCATGGGCGCAACCCACATACTCAGCTCTGCTCATTAACCCACAAATGCATTTTCCTTACAAATGTGGCATCATTTAAAGGGAAACAAGCAGGCTTTCCAGCGGTATGAGATTTATTGCCAAGAAGCATTGTTACAATAAAGAAATAATCAACCAAACACAAATTTCCTTACTTTTTGTGCTAAGTTTATATATAGTGCTTTATTATTATTTAAATTATTTATAATTTATTAGACCACCTGTCATAAAAACGAGAAAGACCATCTAAAATCACAAAGTGCTTTAATGTGGACTCTTTCCTTTTCAGTGAGTTCTCAATGTGAGAACTCACGAGTGAGGAATTTCAAACTGAATTCACATTTTTATACCCAAATTTGAGCCGGCACACTGGACTTCTCTGATAAGTCAGAAATTAATCAAGCATAACATTCAACCACTAAAAATGATTTTTTTATTCAGGAATGCAAGTAATAACTGTAATAGTAAAGCATCTTAATCAAAAAATAATAATGTGCTTTACTATTTTTTTCTGCTTTTTTGTAAAACAGTAAATTTGAAAATTCATGGATAACAACAATAATTATATTTTAGCATTAAAAATATTTCAATTAAAGAGCTTGTACATACTGGTGGATTAAACCTTACAGAAACACAAAAAATGATTTTGGTAGTTACCAGTTAGGCGGTGGTCTAATAAATTTATTAAGCACTACATATATATATAAATATATATATAAATATATATATATATATATAGGATTTTACATATTAGACACTCTACCCATTGGCAAACCAATTTAAAAAAAAAAAAAGAAAAAGAAAAGAAAAGATCAGGTTTCTGCATTTAGCTCTATGTGATAACAAACACCAATATGCCAGAATTATTCAGCATTCACAAGTTTGCAAGAGAGAAATGAGAATGAGAAAGAAGTAAGTGCAAGAGAAAGGCAAAGAAATAGCAAAGAGAAGTACCCAAATCTTGTATTAGCCACACACTTGAGCCAACTGTCTGTTGCTAGGCTGCATTACCACACAGTAAATGAAAAGCTTTGGAGGGTAATTTCGACAAATATACAAATTCTGCATTGATGTTTGCTCATTCATCCATTGTCTTATCTGCTTATTCCTACTCAGGGTCAGAAGGTGCTGGAGCCCGTCCCAGCATAGATTGTACAGAAGGCAGGAAAATACCCTTGACAAGCTGCCAGTTCACAGATGAACTGACATGGACAGACACTCATTTGTACTCACATTCACATTTAGGGACAATCTGTTGTCTCATATTAAACTAACATTCACACATTTGAACTATGGCAGGTAAACTGGATGAAACTCCTTCTTGTTCCAAGCAGCAGGCTAATGACTGAATAACAATCATTCAAACATTCACATAAGCACATGAAGAAACATTGAATTTTGCCTATTATTCATAAAACATTAATAAATGGATTTTCAGCCACAAAGGCAAACAAACTGGTATTCATCTTTGCCACTTTATCCTCTTAATTCTGCTTTTAACTTACTTAGCCAAGTTGACTGATTAAAAAATTGTGTATCTTAATAATGATGTATTTCATGGTCTAGTTTGCAGGGCATCTAAACTACAGGGGTCCTCACTATTAATGACAGTACCTGACTCACTCTGTAAGTCTTTAAAAGTGAGAGCTCATCATAGATCTAAATTCAGGGACACTAGTCAATGAGTATCTTCAGTCTTCAAAAAATGTCACCTTATAATGCCAGTAGGTAATTGGAGATAAGACAAAAAAAAACATAAAAAAGCATAAGATTTCCCTGTCAAACTGAATAAAATTCATGTTTACAGGCATTAAATTTACATGCTGAGCAGAGAATAAAATAAACTACGACTGAGAGTAAACTGCTTACTTGTTAAAACCCCTCTCACACTGGGTTCTGAGAGGACCAAAGAAACCAATATGATAACTTACTTCTCTTCACATCAGCTCGAATCCTTTGTTCATTTTAATCTCTGTAGCATCTGAAAAAAAATCTGATTATATTTGTGCGTGTTTTTGTGTGGACATATTTGCATGCATGAGTGATGTGCTGAAGTTATGTACCTCAAAAGATATCAAACATTTCAGCCACAAAATGTGGATGACTTTCCCTACCTTGGCAGCCTTCATGCTTCCAAAGTCAACACTGATTCAGAAATACACCACTGTAAGCTCTGCCAGTGGGGTTATGCCAGACTCAGAGGAAGAGTCTTTGTGAACCGTGACATCCAGGTGAAGAACTGCCTGTTTACAAAGCAGTTGTTCTTCCCACTCCAGTGCAAGAGGCACAAGCACAGACCAGGGAGACCAGCTATGAACACATTGAGTATGCCTGGATCCCATCACCAGAGATTAAATCCTGGCTCCAGGAAATCATACACATTAGGTAGAAAGACAGAGGAACAAAGAAAAGCACAGTGGGAGAACTGACCATGTAACACCTTCAGCTAACATCAGTGTACTGTCTATCAAGTGTAATATGTTCATTACTGCATTCAACATAGCCTATCTATTGTAGTGCATACAAGCTATAATTTTCTGAAGCAAACAAGAAGCGAAGTTTATAATATAAAAAAAAAAAAAGTCAAAATGTATATAATCTATCTTTATAATCTGATCTTCTACCAGGCTATGGTTAAGATTCAAAAATAATTTAAAAACTTAAGCAATTGTCTTTGTATGCCAAAAAGTTTAAAAACTCCACTCATATTAACAGATGTGACTGCATCATAAGGACAGACACACTCAGCAGCTATCCGAATCTTGTTAGTGTCCATTTCCTCCTCGTGTTACTTTCTTTCTTTTGTTTTTCCTTTTTTTTGTTGCAGTGGTTAGCATTGTCAAACCTGCCAGCTAGCTGAAGCCTTTCTGTGTGGAGTTTGCATGCTCTCCCTGTGCCTGTGTGGGTTCTCTCTGGGTACTCTGGCTCTGTCCCACAGTTCAAAGATAAGCTTGTTAGGTCAACTGGTGATTCTAAATTGGCTGTGAGCATGAATAGTTGCCCTGTGATAGACTGGCAGCCTGTCCAGGGTATAACCTGCCTCACTCAATGTCAGCTGTGATAGTCTCCATCCCACCCAGTAAACCCTGAATTGGATAAGCAGTGAAGAATGTTTCTTGTATGATTCTTGTATCTTTGACAAAATGTAACTTATTTTACCATGTTTCCGCTTAAGAAAGATCAATAAAATTGCTCTCTCTCTCTATGTCAATGACCCCACCCCCCAAACCCCAGCCCCACCATATAAGTTTAGAAAGTTATTCTCGTTAATAACAAAGCCTTTTACTTCTAAAACCATAAAAGCACCCATCTGATACAACAGATGAACATAAAATTGCTGGGCATTTGTTAGTGTTTACATGCTTACTGTTTGATCTGTCTAATTGTACAAAAGTGACAGAATTTATCAATAACACTAGGGGCCTGATTTCTTTCATGCATGTTTATACTTTTGATTTTGGAGCACAAAATTAGCATCTGTTTAAATAAAAACAGATGATCAAATAATGATTAAAACAATTAAGAATGAGAGAATCATGGCAAGGAAAATAAACTATATTTACAAATGAGTAAGTTGAGAATAATAAATCACTTTTATGTCTGTTGGCTAAATACAAGACTAGTCAGCAGGCAATTCGCTTTTGACAAAGCAAACAGCTAATTTAGCCACACAACCACAACTTGTCATTTTCACATCTTTGCAGCTTAAAAAAATGGAGACATAACATGTTACTAATTAGTTATTATTTAGACTCCTATCAATGTTTTTTTTTTTTGTTGTTGTTGTTTTTTTCTGGTCAGTTCCTGGTTTGCTCTTTTCCCATGCTTCCAGTCTTTACGCTAAACAAAACTAAGGTAAACTAAGTATATGGCTTGGTGGCTGCAGCTTTATACATAGCGTGTACACATGTGGAAGCAGTATCAATCTTCTCATCCAACTCTTTGTGGGAAAACAAACAAGCTTATCCAAAAATGTTAGAATTTTTCTTTTTAAGTTGAAGGACAGGATATAAAACTTGATAATGAGTTTTATTATCAAGAACTGCATTGTTGACTCCACAATCAGCGCTGACTAGCTTGCTATAAAACAGCTACAACAATGACCAAATGCAACTGTATAAGCAGCTTGTTTCATCACAAGTAAAAGCAGCTGAGTTTCCTCAACAAAGCCACAGTATTTGAAAATTGCTGGATCAAAGTATTGCCTGTAACGCTCTCCTTGAAATCAGTTGCAAACAGTGTTGGAAAATGAACCATGGAGCCTGTCCACAGCCCTCAGCTCTCTGTCTCCTTCTACCTAGTGATTCCATCTCAGAGCTCAAGCAGTAATATGGTTGATGCAGTCCCTGTCCAGAGGGGGTAATGAAGTGACTAAGGGCTGACCGTTCCTGACCGCCAACAAGACAGCAGGTGTGAGCAGTGAGGAGTGTGAATGTGTGTGTTCCAGTCTGTGTGTGTGTGTGTGTGTGTGTGTGTGTGTGCGTGTGTGTGCTTGTGAGAGAGAAATAGAGAGAGAGAGAGAGAGAGATAGACTGTGTATACAATTCTTCACTATGAACTAACCGCAAGTCCAGATCAATTAGTTAGCCTAATCAGCCCTCTCTGTTAGCCATAAAAAAAAAAAAAAATTAAAATAAATAAATAAAATAACAAACTCAGGTTTACTCCTGCATATATCATCTTTAGTGCCACATCACTGCCATCTATCAGCCTTTTTTTTCACTCTCCTTTTCTCTTTCTAGTTCCAGCACTTTTTCATTTTCCTCCCTCTCTTCCCGTATCTATCCAAGCCATCTCTCCTTTAACACTACATTTATGCGCCGGCTTGGTAAACGGTAATCAATGTCTCACAACGGTGGACTGCTTCATCTAAACGATTTTTCAGGAGAGCTGTGTGTTTGTGTGTGTGACAAAGGGAGAGATAAAAAGCGAGACATAGACCGGAGAAAGGAGAGACAGAGAAATAGAGCCATTACTCTATGCACACACATCAAGCTCTGTATGTAAGTAAGCTCACATTTTGTGTATCTATGACTGTTTGTGTTGAAAAATGTGTGAAAATGCCTCAGTGGAATTGGCGCTGACTCCAGAAGCTCACTGTAATGCATTCACTTTTGGTACATAAATCACAATCAGCCTATTCTGCCATCTGGGTTACTGCTACATGGCCCTTATAATGTACACGCTGGTTAGACCACCAACTGAATAAATGAGGAGTCCAGGATACAAAGCAGATATGTGTCTCTAATGGACAGTAGGATAGCAAATGAATCCCTTTTCCTTCTTTTCTTGGAGAGAAAATGTTTCATATTCTCTATCACCCAGTGTTTGTGCGTGTGTGTGTGTGTGTGTGTGTGTGTGTGTGTGTTTAAACAGCCTTGCAAAAAAAAGCACAAAGCCCACAGTGACTGCATGCATAAGATACATTCGGTAGATAAAGAAGTAATTTCACAATTACAAATAAACAAAACAAAACAAAAAACAAAACAAAAAAAACAACCACCAGATGCTACAGAGAGTGGAAAATTTATTTTAACATGGCAGGAAACTAGTAAGCCCCCTAATTAATGTTTAAAGTAATGACTGAATAGTTAATTGTTCAATAAATCTTCCTGAACTTGCGCTGATCACTACACCAACCAATTTTCATCCTACAACGTAACCTCTGAAATCAATTTTTCCAAACACAGGGTCAATAAAGGTCATGGGCCTCACCTAGAGGTCTCTTTGACAGATTCCTGTACAGATCAGCATCTAATTGGAAAATTACACTCATTGATTGGCTATTGGAACAACGGGCATTTCTCTCACTTTCTCAAACACCAATTAGCTGAGGATAAATGGTAAACTGAGGCATGCCAGGGGTCTCACAAACACACACACTTCCCATGTACATACACACACACATACACACACACACACACACACATATATATATATATATATATATATATATATGAAGGCACATGTCCACATACACAAAGATACACACAGTCAAGATCGCAGACACCCTTAAGGAGTAAACTTAAGCATTTCTAACCTCAGCCAAGGTCACTGAGTAATATCCTAGCTTAAAGTGTACTGTAACCCCACGGTCACAAATCACATTCGGCAATATGAAACACACACACACAAGTCCTCCTGTTGGGAATAGGTTGTATTTCATCCAGATACCAAGATGAAGGGTCTGCCTTCCTACAAAACAAATATTAAGCTGGGATGGAAAGAATTTGATCAATCTTGTAGTTGCAAAGTACTTACAGTACAGTGTCTCTCAAATTTTGGAAAGCAGCAAACACTACATTGAGCTAGCATTTGCCTGTTTCTTCGGGGACTGTTTCATGAGAATAACAAGTGTCAAATAATATTTAAGCAAATATAAATACCATGTGGACAAATAGTTTGGGAGGCTGAGCAAAATAAATCAATTTAAAAACAAAAATGGAGGCAACAAAGCACAATGAAAGCTTGAGAGGGAGAGACGCAGAATTCTCACAGTCAATAACTGCTGAGATGTGCATGTTGCACAAAATTTGGATCTTGTCCAGCAAAGTGTGTTAAACAAACAGGATAGAAATTGCTGCTGATGCTATTTTGATCTGTGAATATCTATTAGATCCACATGAAGACTGAAAATGATTAAAATATCAAATATAAATAACGAAACCCAAAGTAACTGGTGGTAATATGAAAACAAAAAAGAAAGGAAAACAATAAGACTTCAATGTTTTAGTCTGCATAACTATCTGTGAATGAATATCAGAACATTAGTAGGATAAGAGAATCCAGAGTTGTTTTAGGTTTATTTGTTTATTTATTTATTTTGATGTTAGAATGCTTTTAAGTCAGCATTCATTCAACAGCATGGCTTTAGTGCACAGTGGCACGCATCCAACTTCCCCAGATGCATCCTGTTGGCGCATCAAGTGGCTGCAGTCCTCGGAAACCCATCTCAGTGTGCAGGAGGTGCGTGCAGTCGTTTTGCCCCCCGGTTATTTCATTTTGTTATGTGTTGTTGCTACTAAGCTGATATGCATATTTACAGTTAGGCTGTTTATTCTTATGACTACAGTGAGCTACCGTTTGTACCACTGAAGAATTAAAATTTCCACAGCCATGCCGCACGAAATCTATGCACACACTATAGCCTACTACTGCTACCCAGTTTCACAGTGATGCTTTTGCTACAAATGCAAGCGACGAAATTATGAAGGTGCAGTTCTGTCCCAGAGTAAGTAACCAATCGGGTACGATTTTAGGCTTTTCTGTAACATTACAATCGTTAAGAGGAGTCAGATTATTGTTTAAATCATTTAATGTGATTGGAATCGCGACTCTCTTCTGCTTAGCGTTAATTACCAACTGCTAACCAAATGTTAAATGTGTGACAAGTGTCAACAAGTTAGATGGTGATGTTCAACACTGGAATAAATATATGAACGATTTAATAAAATGCAAAAGCACTCATTTCCTCTCTCAGTACAAATGCAGGCACACAGACACACTATTATAAGAAAAAAACATCACTGTACCTTTCTGCAATTTTCCCCTATTTGCTACTACAGTGAAATGGTAATGGGCATTTTGCAAGTCCAGCAGAGATGTTTGTTACAAGAGCGTGCCAGCGCACGGTGAACTTTCTCATTAAATTAAAACAAAGTCCTACCTTTGTTGTCGTGTGGCGAGAACAAATGCTTTTGCCTTGACAACTTGCAGAGGGACACGGTAACGGTTATTCAAGTTGCCGCTTCTCCTGGAATCAAAGGTAAACGATTCCTTGTGAGACGAAAATCAGAGGGACAGACGCTCTGCTCGCCCTGTCTGCCACCGCGCTGCGCGTCTGGAGTCTCTGTTGCGATGAGCGCAGGGAGAGCAAAGGCAAAGCCGCTCTCGGAACGGCGCGGTGTGGAAAGCCCCTGGTGGTGATGAAGGGAACCTACCAATGAAGTGGACGACAGAAACGAAAAGAGAGAGAGGGGATGAGAGAAAGGATGGAGTACGGATGGGGGTCATTGGAAGATAAAGTAGGCAAGGCGTGTTGTTTTGACCTCTATATACATGTAAACTTATTGAATGTCATAAAGACGGATGTCCTGTCAGCCTAAAAAAGAACACCGCGATGACTCTAACATAATGGTATGAGCACTGTGTATTGTGCATCATTACTACCATTACAATTCCAGTCCACAGACAGGAGACAGTTGTATGAATTTGTTTGTATATTCTAGCAGTGGGTGCTGAAACACAAACTAAATCCATGACTTTCAAACTAAAACCTTTGCTGCATGGACAACGTTTTTACAGTCTGCTATGTGCTTTATTGTCAAATTCTATCTTGTTGTTCTGCTTTCCTCAAGCCCATAATACAACTTTATTCCTTGGTGGGAAGTCTAGAAAAGAGCAGATTGTGATTTTCTATGTGGAGAGTGAGACGAATGGAAACATAGTTTTCACCTTCAGCAGGCCTAGAGAAACACAGTACTATTTTTATGACCAGCATGAGTGGTAGAAAACAACAACAAAGGGAAATGAAGAATTGCTTGAGTACAGTGGACTGTGATACATTTTCTGGAGGTGGTATTCAGATGAATTTTCTTTGGGTATTTGAGAAGGTGAAAATGTCAAGTATGCCTGCTCCCTTGAAGTGGTTCACCTGTTAATCAGAGTATGTGTGTGCCGGTGAAATATGGAGTGAGGGACAAGAATGTGACAGAGGGAGAGAGGATGAGACAAAGAGAGAGAGGTGTGGGTGTGGGGATGGCTGAGGGGGGTTCTGGTGCAGATCACCTACCATCACAACACGCGGGCATCTCACTGAGGTGCAGTGAGCAAGGTTAGGAAGGTTAGGGAGCTGATGTACCAACAAGGGTTTTAAAAGCTAGTGTGCAGAAGCTGTTCTCAGAGAGGTGCTAAAAAAAGGAAGATAGATTCAGAGAGAGAGAGAAAGGGGAGGAGGTTGCAGAAGTCAGAGAGGGGCAGAGAAAAAGAGAGAGAAAGTAAAAAAGGTTACATTCATTGTGACTCAGGATTTTATGATAACCAAGTGGAGAATTTTTTGATTCATGTGATATTTTAACACTTTCGGAAGTAGGACGTAATCATTGCCAACAAGCATCTTTCTGAAAGTCCAGTTAGTCATTTCTGGCCATGTTACTCAATGTTGATACACTTGATTTTTGAGGGTTTGTTTGTTCCTTGACTTGATCAATAATTTGACTGTTTGCTGGCCAGTGTTCATGACATTTTGGCAGAGTTAATTGTTCATTTCTGCACCACTTTAGTAGCTGTAATATATGCAGTTAATTGCCATTTATTTGGACAACTGTGGCTCAGGAGGGAGAGTGGGTCATGTGGAGCCATTTGGAGTGTGAGTATTTGTGTGAAAGAATCGCTGTATGCATAGAATAGGTGCTGTATGATTGTGTGCATGTGCGTGTGTGTGTGTGTGTGTGTGTGTGTGTGTGTGTGTGTGTGTGAATGGGTGAATGTGTTTGCAGCATAAAAGTATTTTGTGTCAGACTACACTAGAAAAGTGCTATATATT
>VUQI01024846.1:0-10979 GCA_015106735.1 Paratilapia polleni | reverse complement strand
GGGTAGAGTTCTTTATAAACTATATATATTTATTTTTTATTATTAAAAAAGTAAAGTAAAAAGTATATAAAATAATTAGCGTGGAATCTTAGTAAGAGTCTAACGCAGATATTTTCAGGGACGTTCTGTCACATATAAGCAACAAAGGCAATTTAGCACTGAAGGTAAAATATAAAGGGGGCTGCTATTATCAAACATTAGCAAATGCCTGAGACATCATAAGAGTTTAAACCAAGACACAGAAGCTTCTACAAAGTGGAGCAAAAGCAACCTGGAGCTCCTCTGCAGCTCCTCTCTCTAGCTATACTCTATCAGATTCTATCAGATCTATCTATAGCTGAACTGGAGCATTTTCTTTGCTATGTTGAAGTGAGCTGCAGGCCCTAGGTTAAAATCAGTGCACCTGCCAAACATATTCTTCTCAGTTTTGAGAGATCAGAGAAGAGCAACCGGAGGCCCAAATCAATAGTGCATCATCTGTCTTTTACTATGTGGATTTCAAGCCAGTACCTTCTACTTGCATTTGCTCACTACAATGAATTTAAGCATGGTGGTTCAATGTAAGGAACAGGTTGACAGGTGTTGCCACTATTTTTCCTATTGATATTTATTAAGTTGCACAAAAGAGGTACCTCTTCTTAAAGCAACTCTTCACTTCACACATTTATTTTGCTTTATACCAGTCTGCTTTCTGAATGCTTATGTAGACTGATGTGTTACTCGTGTTTACATCTCTCTCTATCTCAAAGGTTTCAGAAGATCAGCATCTGCAAATAAACCATATGCCCTATTAATAACATTAGGTCAGTAAAAAAAAAAAAAAAAAAAAAGTTTTACAAGTTGTACTGTATACAGGTATGATTTTTAGTGCCATTGCTGTATGGATGGCTATTTTGGTCAGTCCACTACTGTAGACCAAAAGACATGTAGTCACAAAGCACTATACAACAAAATAAATGAAAACTAGGAATAATCACACTAAAATATAATAGAAAATTAAAATCCAGTTAATAGCAATACAAAACCAAATTAGAAAATGTACTAATATAAGATTAGAAAGTGAAAATAAAAATCCTATAAGTATATTTATAAAAGAACAGTCAAAATGTCATTGCTTGAATAAGAAGCAATTTTTTATTAAATGGTTTTGAAATGTAGTGGGTATATCATATATACTTATATTTCTTTTTTTTGACAAGCCATAATAGCATTTTGATTCAAACTCATTAATATGTTAGTCAATCTGACCAGTAGCATAATGGATGAGATTGTTGTTCAACATAGGAGGAGGGTCAATCAATGTTTTTTAATTAATGAGTTTGATATAAACAGCATTAAATATAGGGACGTGTTCAGAATTTGCCATTGCTTAAATGCTTTTAAATATAATACATTTACAGCAAGCCATTTTAGAGCCCATCAGCTAAATACATAACTAAACATAAGCATAAGAAAGTAAGAAGTAAACATTTTATTATTTTATGATCAATTAAAAGGCATAAGAAAAAACCATCACTCAGTATGTACAAACAAAAACTGATAATGCCATGTGTTTGCATGTGCATTTATGCAAAGGTGTGAAGATTTCTTGATAAATCACACCTGAACCAGAGTAAGTGCACTGTTTGATGTTTTTCAGATGAGTGGTGGTCTCATTTTTTTGGGTCCCTGTTTTGAGGCAAAATTATCCATGGCACTGTGACATCATTTGTGACCTCACAGATGCTGACATGCTTGTGACAGCGGGCACCTCATTACTACTTTATCAATAAAACTTTGTTAAAAACATAGTTTATCTACAAATCAATATAATTCACTCAAACAATTCATATTAAGTAACTCTGTTCCAGGGTTTTTTGTCAGACTACAGGCAGGCCTGCTTATCTCGCACATTTGACAGGCATCTGAATTATATCAGCTCATATCTGTCTGTTCATCCTCTGCAGCATGTGGGTAGAAAAGACTTTCAGATATTACTGAGGCTCCTGTAGCCCACAGCTAAATCACAGTCCCCCAGAAGATGTTGTAAAGTACCATGGCTTGATAATCTTTGCTGATTTGATCCTATCTTCTTGCAGGCAATGGGATCTCCTTCAAAGAAACCTTGCCAGTTGAAAATATTTTTTTTTGCACCTCTTTACATCCATTCTTTCGCCTAAACAACACTGAAGCAAAAGTTCACAGTTTGAAGCTTTATAGCTCAGTAAGAGCAAATGAGAAAATCTGGGTACAAATTAAAGAGTTAGCATAGTCAACAGGGATATAAATAGTAAAATATAGTTCTCAGATTTAGGATAGTTTCAGATTTAATGTTGGCTTGCCACAGTTTTTGGAATAGCAACCAGACTGACTCAATGCTAAGCAGTCCAGGAGACCTAAAAATAGTCTTTCATATTTACCACATTAATCTTTCTCTACGCCTCTAAGAGACATTATATTGGAGATAAAATCCAGTTATTTTCCCAAAGAGAGTTTCTTTAGTCATATAATATTACCAAGGCATTGTATTACATCGTGTATGTGTGTGAAGGGGAACGCTTGTTCGTAACGCAGAGGCAATTTATTGCATACCAGTCTATTTTACTGAGATCTTAAGAATGTATGAGGAGAAAATATCAGCATTTTGTGTTCATAATGCAATTTTACTGGAGAGCCACCGCTCACAAATGGAGAAAGTGCAATATTCCACATCAGCCTTCCATTAAGCTTGTGCATACAGTTAGGTGTTTATATATACAGGAGATATATATGCAAGAAGTAGTGAATTGCAGTTGTTACTGGTTTTGAAATTCTGCTGTCCTTTGTTTGAATATGACAATTTCTCACCAAGTTGGAAGGTTCTTTGCAAATTTGTGAACACATCATTCAGCTGCAATGACTCAAGGCTGTAAGGCTGCATTTGAAAAGTGTTCATATATTAATCCATGAATAACTGAGTACTGAACAGGGCACAAGTCAAGGCCCATCAAGAACATTAACTTAACCTGAGATGCTGTAAAGTGAGTTCAAGTCTTATTTTCCTTTCAGAGTTTCATCTGAAAAAATAAATAAATAACTAAATAAATAATAATAATTGGCTGTATCACTGAAACTGGCTCACTTTAGGGTGTGTAAGACATGCACTTAACAGACACTGTAATAAATGTGCTGTACTTATTTATTTAGTTTTACAGCTCTGTTGAAATTCAGTTGTGGTACAGTATTGTACTATCTAGTGCAGTGGCTGTTGCCACAGCCATGTCAGCATCAGCAGCAGTTGATGGCACAGTTAGTGGCATTTATCCCCACCAATAAATAAATAAATAAACAAATATAAATAAACAAACAAACAAATAATAACAAGAATGAAAAAAAAAATCTTCCTCCACTGTTTAGACAAATTGGACCATATTAAAACATACCATGATTTTGAGCTGCATGTCTTCCCTCCCCTTATTCTTTTATGTATGCTGACAGTCTTGTGCATCTTGCTGCACTCTGCATGGATATCTTCATTTTTCTGCATTCCTTCCTGGCTGAAGAATAATACAATTAGCATAAAAATAAAAATAAAAACATTACTACTTATAGTTATCATAAAAAATATTTACCATTACCTACAAAGACAGTTAGTGGAGGATTTTTTTTAGAACCATTCCTTCAATAAAAGTAGCGATACCACACTATGAAAACACCTTACGTAAACTGTGTATTATTGGCAAATTTAAGCTACAGTACCACAAGTAAAAGTATTTATTCTGCAGAAAAATGCTCCAATCATTAATTAAAAGAATTAAAATACTTGAGCACTGTGTTACATGGTTAACTGTAAATACCTACAGGGGAGTAAAAAATGTTAAGGAAATATGAAGATGGTTTATTTGCAAAACAGCTGTTTAAACTTTGCACATTCAGTCAACCAAGTGATTTCTCAGAGATGCTAATCTGAATATGCTGGTTGAGCCTGCACCTGTTTAACTTGTACTCTTTTATTAAACCGGACATGGTAGCAGTTGACATCCCCTCTCCTCATCATGACTTTCCTTGCTAATGTGCTAAAGGAGTTATTAAAAGTATCTTCACACTATACTCTAATTCCTCTAAATCACATATGTTGGCTAAGGTGTGATTAGTAAGAAAAAACATTGTTTTGAGAACTGTTAAGATAATAAATCACAGGGTAATTTGCTCATTTACTCACTAATGCTCCCTCTGTTTTCACAAATATCTGCCCATCTTTATAATAATGCACAGATCATAACTGATCTCAGAGCAGTGAAAGAAGAACCAGGGGGAGCTTGTCTGGAACACTGATCTCCCTTCAGTCTCCTGTCAAAGACCAGAGGTTTATCCACAATGTGCATGCACAAGCAACCAAAAAAAGCTGCTGGCCTCTCAGTTTGATGAGCTCCAGCCTTTGTTAATTGGACACAGACATGAAAATAACAAACTATAGATTCCAATGGCCTGGAGTCAAGCTAGCTTCCACAAACAACCAATTGCAGCCACAAGATGGAGGTAATTAACAGGATGGATGCAAATGAGCAGGGGGCGAAGCTTTATGGAGCAGAATCCTGTTTGTGATGTAAGGAGAAAGAGTACTTATTTTGATATATCAAAATCATCACATTACCATCCATCCATCCATTTTCTTCTGCTTATCCTATTCAGGGTCGCGGGTTGGGGCTGGAGCCTATCCCAGCTACCATAGGGCAAGAGGCGGGGTACACCCTGGACAGGTCGCCAGTCTTTCGCAGGGCTAAAACAGAGAGACAGACATCATTCACTCTCACATTCACACCTTCAGCCAATTTAGAATTACCAATTAACCTAATCCCACTAACTAACTGCATGTCTTTGGACTGTGGTACCCGGAGAGAACCCACACAGACATGGGGAGAACATGGAAACTCCACAAAGAAAGGCCCTGGCTAGATGGTGGATTTGAACTCAGGACCTTCTTGCTGTGAGGCAACAGTGCTAACCACCGCACCACCGTGCTGCCCATCATCACATTACGATCAGTAAAATATAAAACAACTTGTCATTTATGACATGTTTGCTTTGTTTTAGCCTTTCTTTCACTGACACATCTAAAAGTATTTTCTATACAAACAAGTCAGAACCCTTAGTCACACCATCTGTGCACAACGGTGATAGCACAGAAGAAGCCAAACAAGCCTCTATGTGCATATATATGTCTGTGTTAGCTGAATTGGTGACATCATTATAAATAAACAGGAGAGTGTGATTTGTGTGGTCGGAAATTATGTCACAGTGCCTTTAATGAAGTTTCCTTGCAACAGGGAGAAGACGCTAATAATGACACAACCTTCCTTGAAATGATTTCAAAGTCAACACTAACATACTTATTCTGGTCTCCTGGACTCCACTCCATAAATTTGAAGTAGATCAGATTACTAGTTACTGAGGTGGGTGAACAACAGACAGAGATACACAGAATCCTTATACAGGCAATATTCAGCTCTTCATTTCTATTAGTCTGAATGGATGCTTAGCACCCTCCGTCTTCCTTGTCCTACTGTAGCTCTTAAAAGCTTTGAGACAGATGTTATGTGTTATAGGTTTTGGGTAGTCTGGTTTGGGGTTGTCTGTGCTATTCCTCTCTTTGTTGGTTATTTGAAAACGCTGGCTATTCTCCATCTTCCCAACTCCACTAAACTAACTGCCCTGACATGCATCACAGCAGATTACATCAATCAAGCCATGTCAACTAATCCCTTTGCCAATCTCCCTCAGTCCTTTGACCTGGGATAAAGTGGACTATATCAGTCTTTTTTCATTGGATACTATTTTATGTTGTTATTTTGAAGACTTCTTTTTATTGGACTACTGCTAAAATGTTCTCTGTTACAGGTTATCAATGTTGTTGCCCTATTGTGGGATTATTCTGGGTATATTTTGTCATTGTTTGGCTCTGATTGGACCATCAACATGTCAAGAAGGTTTCATTTTTATTTTGATCATTTTGCAATACATTAAAGTATCCTTATCTTAATAATATCTCAATAAGTAACATAAGGTAGAAACAATTTAGATATTTAAAATCTGCAGTGTTCAATAGCTGTAAAATATGATTATGACAAAACTATGCATTAAAGATAATTCTGACATCATTTACGTAGTAGCTGTTGGGGTTCATGTCCATTCAAATCCATATATATGTGAGTAAAGATGAGATTCATATTGTTGTGTATGGCTTGTGTTTGATGATGTGAGCATGTGAAGTGAAGGGAGCAGCTGACCTTAAGCTTTGTTGGATTCTTAAATCAAATAAAAAACAAAGTGTTTCAGTCTGGTCTCTGCCTATGTGGTGGAGTGTGGGTCAGTGTGCTAATCAACCAGAGACTCCAAAGGAGAAAGGACACCAGAAGTGTCCAAATTAAGCTTTGGAATATATGTCAAACCACTGTAAGCAGTAACATCAAAAGAACAGCTACACCAAAAGCTCAGAGTTTAACTACCAAATATTTGCTTTTTTATTTGCGTCCTTCAACTTTATATCTAACAGTGAAGTCTAGCACATTGTCAGGATTTATCTGCCAACATTTCAATTTTAAATATAATGCTAAATAAATAGAGATTAAATTATGAATAGAAAGATTCACGTTTATAATATGTGGAATATGTGATCAGGGAATTACAGGAAAGTAGACCCTGTACCTCTGGCTTTAATCAACTGTAAGGGGAAAAAAAATGTATCTCATCAGAATTGGTAATTAGTGTCTGTATGTGTTGCATGTGCAAGGGTGTGCTGTGTGGCTATGTGAATGTGCATTATGAGGATGTGTGTGAGGCTCTATTTAGTCCAAAAGTGATATTATTGAGAAGAGATATAGATAGACAGATAGCTAAATAAAACCAATAAAATAATAAATAAATAAATAATACCACCACCACTACCACTATTAATAATAATTGAAAGAAAAACCTCCTTTCTGACTGCTATGGTGAAAGGGCTGCTTCTGCATGGTCTTTGTGTTACAGCTGTGGACCTGTTTGATTTGACACAAGGTCACAGGGAGATTTGATTGACGTGCATGACTACTGCCTTTGCCACAGAGGAGACTGTCTTGGCAGCACCTCCTCCTTTACACACCTCAGATGGTGATCAGTCATTCACAAGTTCGCTGCCACGCGTCAGCCTGACATGAGCAGGCAACCTGACAGATTGACCAGAAGAAAGATGGAGAGATTTTTTTTTTCTTTTTAAATGTATGCTACTGACTAAACAGCTACACTGTACAAAAAATAAGATGTTTTTTTTGCCCATTTTAGTGTTCATGTTAGCTTTATTTTAATATGTTAAAAAATAAATGAATAAATAACTAAAAACAACTTTAATTTAATTCAAACGCACAGTTCATTTTCCAACTTATACTTGTGTCCATTGTTCACATAAAATTTTGTTTTGGCCCTAAAAAGCACAGAAAACAATCACAGTTTCTCTTCCTTTTATTGTGTCTTTTCAGAGATTAATCTAATTGCATAAGGTAGGCCTTGGTACAAATAGTTACCACTCAAAACCACAGGCTATTGTTCTCCTTGTTAATGGTGAAGTCTATTGACAGGAAGGTCTGTGGATTATCCTGAGTAACAGGGATATTGTCCCATAACAATTTGATTTTTGATTGTTTTATATATATTTTATATACATAGTACAAACAAAATATAATGTGTGGTAACGTGGTAATGTGCTCATGGCATGTATGCCACCTTAACATAAACATTGTCTACGCAAGCATCAAATATTTTGCAAAGATTTCTAACCGTTGAGCCTTTATGGGGTGTTAAGACCCTTAAGTCACTAGCCACCTCCTATCTCTACCAGTGAAATGTGGCATAAAAAAGTCATTATACAAACTGAGCCATTACCTCTTTTTTCCAAGGGTTTAGAACATTTGCATGAAATCACATATATGAGAGAGAAAATGATGGCAAGGCAGTTTTCACATTTCACTTCCAACAAGTCATGCTTCAGTATGGCAATTACAGACATGGTTCACCTCTATTGGCTTAGTCATAAACTCTAATTCTCACATAGTAGTGATTAATTTGAATTTCTGGAGCTTTAAGGGAAGCTTGGCTCCATAACATATTCAAATTTTTATGGGGGTAAGAAAAGAAAATCAACTTCAAAAGATGCAAAAATTCATATTGACTGCTACCACTGGACATTTTCTTTTCTATAATTAGTGTGAAATTTGTAAATTAAGCCAGCAACAAACCAACCTCAACAATAACAATCCTTAAGATCCTTAAAGATACACATATAACACAGTGTGAGTTGATGACAATACTGAAGGTTGTTTAGTATGCAAAAAGGCTAAAGGGCTATTGAAGTTGCTTATGGTGCTATTACAGGCCTGTCTATAAAAGTGGCATGTTATAACATTAATGTTAATGGTTTTGATTGAAAATCTGCTGACTGTGGAGGATCTCTGGTGAATCAATACAGACTGCACATATGTAAATGTAGTCATTAAATCTTTCTCCTGTTAGGTGTGGGGCTACATGAAGTATGCAACAGCCAATGAAAGATATGAGAAACAAATAATTCCCATCAGTGAGGAAGGAATGGTTTTGAGGGGACAGAAGGTGTCATTCTTTGATCAAGACATAAAAAATATTTTTGCATGTCTCTGCAGAGGTGATTAAGTGAAGTTAAGCATATGACAACATCTGCCATGGGTGAATGCAAATTTACTGTTGTCTCACTCACACTATCCACAGTATCAGCAAGAGCATGGCAATGCATTCTTATTAAGTCCTCATCTGTATGATGGAAATAGGGACAGAACACATGAGCACATTTAATCAGAAAGCCCTGTAGTATCCCTGAAGCCTAAACATTACTTACCTATGCTACTTGCATAGTAAATCCCCTTTCTGTTAATGCATTTGACCTCCGGTACAGTACTTTCTACTCTGTGTTTCATAGTCTGATAGTTAGTGTTTGAAGTCAGAAGAGAGGACACTTGCAGAAGTGGAAATGTTGACTGCACTACACTATCTAACCTCAATTACTTTTCTCATAGATAAGATAAGACCTATTAGATATAATATTCAACTTCCTTTGAACATAGTGTAGGAAATTAAGAGTCAAGTGGTTTTAGTCTCACTGACTTTGTTTCTGTTTCTCTGCATGGATTATTTTCAGAATGTGTCAGAAACTAGCATTTTCAAATCATACTGCAAACATACAGGGCATGCACCACTCAGTTTATGAATATGTACATAAATCAGGATTAGGTTTAAAGTCTAAGACTGGTGATATAATGTATTTTACTCAGTCTCTAGTTTAACCTTTTTTTAAACACAGCTACAGTGTTTTTAAGTTTACAGAGGTCAGGAAGTATACAAGCTTTAATAAATGATTGGTTTTGTTATTACTGAGTGACTTGTTGACAAATAACATTCCTGTCAAAGGACTCTCCTTTGAAAATCACTTTGCTCACAAATCATACTCATAAACCCAACCACTGAGCTTATGTTTATTCTCAAGACAGTGTAATAGAAGAGTTTAGCAGTGTATGCTGCCACTGTACAATTTGGGGAAAAAAGACAGAGTCTTATGTTAAAGGTCAAGATGGTTTTTTTTTTCAGCCACACACTTTGTGCTTTCTTTGTGCCATTTCAGTTACCCATGGCTTTCCCGTCACTCTCAGCACCACAGCCTGCTAATCTACAACATTGTCACTCTTTGTCTTTGTAGATTAACGACAAAAAATGTTTTTACAGTACACATGCATGCACCCCAAAAATTCCCCACTAAATGGCATGGTGAATATTAAATTTTCTAAAGCTGGTATAACTGAGTTGTATTTTGTTAACAGTGAATATTAAATATAAAGAATCTTGAAGTAAAATTTGTACTTGTGTATTTGGATTTTTCCCTACCCCCTGGTAAAATGCATACTTATAAGACTTCCAAGAGAATTTATGTTAGCAAATTTCCCCTTATTTAAATGCCAAGTGAACTTTTGATTAAAAAAACAACCAGCCATCAGCAAAGCAGACAGATTTCTCCACACATGTTGAAATGGCTAGGA
Organism: Paratilapia polleni; assembly: GCA_015106735.1. Taxonomy (NCBI): domain Eukaryota; kingdom Metazoa; phylum Chordata; class Actinopteri; order Cichliformes; family Cichlidae; genus Paratilapia; species Paratilapia polleni. Next base: position 927 of record VUQI01024846.1, on the reverse strand, counting down.
AAAGTGATGAAAATTCAACATCTACGTAATGTTCCTTGGTGGTTATTAATTCCCTTTAGGCAGACTCATATTTTTCAAGAAAATTAATTCTGCTAACTGATTTGCTTTTGTAATAACCTAATAGTATGCCACTACCATGCTCGCTCGCCTGGAACTGATAGGGAGAAGAAAATATCGATTGAGAGGTCTTCACCATGTGACTACAGATTTAATGGAAAGATTCAAATTTGTTCTCATTTTTTTATTCATACTAATTTCTCTATAATAAGAATTATAATAACAGAATAAAATAAGAAAAAAAATCAGAAGGAGATCTGAAAGACAGCTCCAGACAGAGCAAGGAATAAAGCCTCATAATAAGTCAAATTAATGCCAGAGAGTACAAGGCTAAGGAGTAACACAGTGTTTTATCGTCAAAAGGGCTTTTTGTTGAAATAATGGTGCTCTTGTGAGGGTCTGATCTGAAGAAAAGTGCAATGAAACAATGTTGGCCTTTTCAGGTGAGCTATGTGTATGACATTTCTCTCATCTGCTCTCTGTAGGCTGCATGCTCACAATGTGATGTCTATACATTTTCAGCAGAACTGACATTACACTATATTTTACTCAGTTTGGGAGATGGAGAGGACACTTTAAAAACATGCACTTTCTGCTTTGTCATTCACGTACGCCCACACACTCTGCTCAAGTCTCAATTCTGTCTGACAACGTTGCATCTATTGTCTGTCCTCTGAATAAACTGAAGCTACATGATTTAAAGAAAGCCTTGGGGTAGTTTAATTATTTAGAGACACTCGTTGTTGGATTTTTAAATAGTGTAATACAGTATATTCCCTTGTTTTGTGTTGTGTTGTTTTATTTTGTTTTGTTTTGATTTAATTTTTTTGTTTGTTTTTTTTTTTTTTTTTTTTTTTTTTTTTTTTTTAT
>VUQI01024842.1:29817-44947 GCA_015106735.1 Paratilapia polleni | reverse complement strand
AATTGTCCAAAATGTCTTGGTATGCTGAAGCATTAAGAGTTCCTTTCACTGGAACTAAGGGGCCGAGCCCAACTCCTGAAAAACAACCCCACACCATAATCCCCCCTCCACCAAACTTTACACTTGGCACAATGCAGTCAGACAAGTACCGTTCTCCTGGCAACCGCCAAACCCAGACTCGTCCATCAGATTGCCAGACGGAGAAGCGTGATTCATCACTCCAGAGAACACGTCTCCACTGCTCTAGAGTCCAGTGGCGGCGTGCTTTACACCACCGCATCTGACGCTTTGCATTGAGTTGACTCTGCAGAAAGTTGCCAACCTCTGCGCACTATGCGCCTCAGCATCCGCTGACCCCGCTCTGTGATTTTACGTGACCTACCACTTTGTGGCTGAGTTCCCGTCGTTCCCAATCGCTTCCACTTTGTTATAATACCATTAATAGTTGACTGTGGAATATTTAGTAGTGAGGAAATTTCACGACTGGACTGATTACACAGGTGACATCCTATCACGGTGCCACGCTGCAGCTCCTGAGAGCGACCCATTCTTTCACAAATGTTTGTAGAAGCAGTCTGCATGCCTTGGTGCTTGATTTTATACACCTGTGGCCACGGAAGTGATTGGAACACCTGAATTCAATGATTTAGATGGGTGAGTGAATACTTTTGGCAATAGAGGGTAATTACATTATTAAGAGTGAAATATGTGAATATCCCCTGATCATATCACCTCCAAATAAGTCATTCATATACAAGAATCCATTAAGTGTTGTGCCTTACTAATTGATCTACTTATTTAGCAAGATACTTACACTTACTATACACTTTACTAAATTGCATTTTAATTTACATACCAATTTCTGACCTTCATAATAATTTTATTCTATTATTTTTTTCTTGGTTTGTTGTCTTTAATGTTATTATTCTGTTCAGCTGGATATTTAAGTTTACTAAGATAAAACGAGTTCACAGCTGTGAAGCCTCAGGTCCCAAAACACAATCATATGTCAAATAATTAATAAATAATTATCAACCCAAATCTGTGGTCTGTGTTGTTCACAACTGTGTTTTTATTGTTACTATTGTTAATGCTGCTATATATTGACATTAACAATAGTTAACAGTTAATCTTAATGTTAACATTAACATTATCAATGAGCTAAATGTAGTAATGGGAAAACATCCACTCACACAAAAGGATAATAATCACTACTGCAAATACTGACTGAAAAAAATCATAAACTTGACAAGAAAAACATTTTTGAATTAAGTGAATGAGTCGACTTTTACTAACCAGAACGTAAGTGACGTAGTAGGTCATCCAGCTCGCAGTTCATCACAGTTCACAGGTTATTGTAATGTGTGAAATACAGACAGAAAATGAAAAGTTTTCTTATCACTGATTGGCTGTGTTGCACAAACTAATGAGATTTAGAATCCACTGAGACATCAAGGAGGCTTGGAAACAGACATAACAAATTCATCTTGTTCGCCACCAAATGAAGGAGGAGTATTATGACTACATGGTAAGTAGTAACTATGGCCACAAAAAGCATTAAAATATGCATCGGCATGTCATGGTATTGACCATATTACTGATGTTAGCATAATGGTGATAAGAAGGCCCCAACCACACCTTCCTAATGTGAGAGTCAACGAATAGGACCACTCCATCCATGATCATGACCAATAAGATCATGACCATCGACATCTAACAGGATACAAGTGGCATGTAACATGTTTGGAAAGGGATATTTCAAGCTATCACATCATGAGGTATTTCATGAAGTTTTTTTCTTTATCATTTTGTGCATGTAAAATTTATCAACATCGAGAATCTTATGTTAACAATGCCACAGCCCTAGTTCTTGACCGGCTCTAACCTAGTTAAGACATTATTATGCTATAAATCAACCTACTGACTTGAGTTTTTTCACTCCCTGATGAAGGCTTGTGTGCTGAAACACATTGGAGGTTTATGTTAAATATAACCATGCCGTGAGAATAAAGGCATTTTAAATTTTATATGACCTTTTATATGGCCTTGGAGGTTTTTGATATTTTAAACCTACTGACAGTGTTTATGTTCAGATGGCAGAGAACATTACAATCCAGAACAATATTCTTGACCAAATGACCTTGACCTTGGTCTTAAGCACAAACCCATTAGCTGATCATTGTGTGACCAATACTGTAGGACGAGTAGCGATTCTTGTGAATTGTGGACGGACGAACGGACAGATGGACAAAGGGCGCCTCGCCATGCTACGGCTCATCGGTCGTTTGGCCGGATGTGCTAGCAATAAAATAAAAATACCCCCACAGCTGTGACAGATTTCAGGACTCAACCTGAAGACACCTGCCATTAATCAAATGATTTATGGTTATGTTATGTGTGACAGCTCAGCGGTCTGAGGTGTACAAAAGAACACAAATTAACATGATTGATCCTTTTCTACATATAGATGAACTGCGCATAAATGCTTCTGAGGTGAGGTGAACTTCAGCTCCTCATTGATAACCTGTTACTATCAGGAAGATCATAAACTTTCTTTTGTGCTAACTGTAAGCATGTACAGCCTATATAACAGTTAATTAAATATTTGTTGTGAGATGTGTTGGAGCACAAACAAATCTCTTTCCATCACATTATCAACTTCTAACTTCCAACACAACCAAGTTGTGTGTGCTAGAAAACAACAGGCACACTGATGTTTTACTTAGTAAAAATTTAAAAAGGAAATAAAAGAAAGATCAAGTAAATACAAAAGGAGGACACATTTAAAATATTTTCGACTGTCGGGGGGACACAACCCCTAAGAACGCTCATGCACCTGAGGCCTTTTTATCATATAATTGGTTTCCATCTGTGCTGGCTGGCTGGCAGATAAACTGTAAATAACAGTTAGAAAATTTGTCTTTGGACATGCTTGATCTCACACTTTTTAGTCTGACAAATGAAATGTTGATTTCAAAAGCGTATGTGTTCTGACAGGGCCAGAATTATGCAGGTCAATGTTATCATATTGTGGAAATATTTCAGTGTAAACGACATTATTAAGTTAGTGTGCTGACTGTTCACTGTACAGTCTCCCTCCCCTCTCTCAGTCAGGAATTGAACCTTTGGAAGTATATAGAGATCGAATATGCCACCATACCGTAATTGGTATGTGTGGCCGCAGTGTCACCTGCTTCGTGGATGTTGCATTTAATAGGTACCCAAAACACACAAAAAGAAATAAAAATCATTTTAGTTTAGTAGAAAACACACATACACACTCAACCAGGAAAATACACAACTGATAACTTTCAGTTAGAAAAATAGTCAGTCAGAAAAATAGAACCCAACCACCTTCTCCCACTGTGAAACTGACTACTCTAATTTATATCCACAAACCTGGCTAAATCCACACGCCCACACACACACCTTTTGTAGTTCTCTCTTGATAGGTTTGTCTTCTTAATCCTTACAGCAAAAAAAAAGAAAATGGGGCACTCCTTTTCTTGAAGGCCTGCCAGCAGCTAACCAGACAGTAGCGCTCAGTTAATAATAGCCAGCCATCTTTGTTTTGTACCCAACCAAGTCCAACTAATTGGCCAATTTCCAGTTCTAGCACTGATGCCTCCATGAAGGTTTCATTAGAGCACAGGTAGGCTGCCCACACACTGTGAGCTTTAAATAGGCGATTATGGCTGGGGACACAATCACTGCCAGCGACTTACACTATTTAGGTAGGCTACTTCCTCCACTGTAGCAGCAACTGCAATAATAGAACAGCAGCAAACCTAATGCAAGGCTGCCTCAGTAAAGGGGTATTCAAGGCTAGGAAAGCCTTAATTCATAACTACTGTAAACAGATTGTTCATTAGCCTATAAACTGTCAGGGGCAATAACAGAGTACTAGTGTGGATCAAAAAGGGGGGGGGGGCTTTAAAAAAACTTCTTATTCTGTGAATTTTTTAGTTGGGGTGCTGCCAAGGTGCTTAATCCAGCCAGTTTCATGGCAGCCATTTTGACATGAAACAGGAGAACACAGGAAACACCATGTTACTAAGACATTAATGAAGCTTCTATTCTATTAAAGTGCAGGCCCTAAATTAGTGTTATAGTAACCCCCGTGTGACTATTTCCTGTCAAAAAAGGTCTATGGTTTATGGACTTTAGTTTCTCTGAAGGTGGACTGTGGAATCTAGCAATCACCTAAACTGTGGCACACTGTTTCCTCAGTGGTACTTTTACCTTTTGGGATTTTTGGACCCTGAGCTGACAGCTCCTTTTTGTTATTCTTTACCTCTCCATGATGTCCAGCTTGATGTCTGACCTGACAACAATCTCTTTGCCTTGCCTCCACCTTCAGATGGGAAAGACTGCCCGATATAAAATGATCAGCGCTGGGATTTGCGGCCTAAGGACGCTTAAAGTAGGAGGTTTAATGTCATGACGTCACGTTAATTAGCGCCACTTTGATCCTTTCAGCCTCTAAGCCGCATTCTGCCCTATTCTGTCTGTTGGTTGACACGAGATGTGTTACTCCCTTGGGGACCGCGGAGGAGAATGCACGACCGCTCAAACGGACACTATTGATCCATCCAACCCTGCAGGCCCCAGCACAGCTCCCATCCTCCAGTTTGACATTTTCCCGCAGGTGATGATATTCTAAAAAAAAAAAAAAGAGGACTGGGATATTAAAAAAATGGCAGACAAGGATAGTGTGGAAAAATATCTGGAGAACAACCCGCAGTTCGCCAAAGAATACTTTGATAAGAAGCTGCGCGCTGAAGCCCTTACCGCCGCCTTTTCCGCCGACGTCGACATCAAAGATACCGCTTCCTTCAAGGATGTTAACTCTGTGCAAGAAGCCGCTATCATTTTCGAGCTCGTCAAGGAGCTGCAGCAACCGGGAAACATGGAGCAGTCCCTTCACAAAGTGCTGCAGAGAGTTGCCCTCATCATACAGGCTGACAGGGTCAGCTTTTATTTGTGTCGAGCAAGAAACGGAATACCTGAGCTCGCCACTTGCCTCTTTGACGTGACCCCAACATCCAAATATGACGTAAACCTGGTCCATCCGCAGACTGAAATCGTGTTCCCTCTTGAAATCGGTATTGTCGGCTTCACCGCCACTTCCAAAAAACCGCAAAATGTTGCTGACGTGTCAAAGGTGAGAAGTTGTGAAGTTTGTAATTAAAAAAAAAATAATTATGTGAAGATCTTTACTTGTTATGAGATGTTAGTTTGTGAAAATTATCTCCAGGTGAAAAAATATATATATTTAAAACAAATTATTGGCCTACTTGGGCTGGACTGTAGATTTCCATATAAAAATCAGTGCCCAAAAAAAACAGGCTAGAAAATAGTTTGTTTCTAAAAGTGCACGGTATGAGACTTTCAAATATGTATTATTTAATACATGACCGCAGTTGTTTCTATTCACTGCATTTTTTCGTCTCCCAGTGTTTAATTATATTTGAGGGTCCTGCTATTTATTAGTTTAAGTAAATAGGCAAATAGGCTAATAACAGAGAGGAAACATATGGGGTGCGTTTTGCACTTTATATTTTCATCTTAATTTTTATGTTTTCACACTTTATAAGGCTATGTTTTTCTTCGCCATGCATTTTGTTTCTACACAAATATCAAAATTATTTATGTGTTTGTATTTTCGATCTAAACATAAGTTGGATCATCAAAATAGTCAATTAAAGGATACCTTGTAATAGCTATTGTTCATTGACGAATGTGCCTGCAGCACTGACTGTCATCTTCCTCTAGCTGAAGACAGTGCTGGAATATTAATTAATGATTATATAAAAATGTAATATAGTTGTTTGAAAATTAAAGATTAAACATCATGATGTCTTGTCATAATGTTTTTGGTAATTAAAGACCATATGAAAAGCACATTGAACTGCACAAGATGACATGGTCTTTGTAGTTGTTAATGCATTGTTATATGTTGATGTTGCTTTACCTTCACCCCTTGGATTCAGCCAGACCTGATATAAGTGATTTTTCTCTTTTTCTCTCCATTCAGAATAAAAAGTTCTCTGACTTTGTGGACAAACAGACTGGATACAAGACCAAAGGCATGATGACCTTCCCTCTGGTGGCTGAGAAAGAGTGCCTTGGAGTTGTCATGGCTCTAAACAAAATAGGAGCTGAGCATTTCACTCCAGAAGATGAGGCGGTAAGAATACACACTTAAACATGCATATCTGATTTTATCCATAGTGGCTTGCAATGTGGGGTCTAACACAATGATATTAGAGTATCATTAAGCAATTATTATGCCCTCTTTGTCTTAACATCTAAAATACAGATTATTTTGCAGTAATTCTGCTAAACCCATGGATATTTGCTCTTCTTCTACTTTAACAACCCTGTGCTCAACCGTTTGTACTATGCAGCTAAATAAAGATTATTGCCGTAATTACATTTTACCAGTGGGGTGCAAAACACTCCGATTATGTCAGTGGGAGCCAATCAGACCTGAGTGACTTGGTGCGGCTGCTTTTAAGGACTGGAGTTTAAATAAGGCATAAAGGTTTAACTATGAATATGTTATCTCTGTAGTCTGTATCAGAGGCCATTCACTACTGCCAACTCACAATGAGGCACAGTTACTGAAAGATTAAATTGGGTCAGATAGAAATTGTTTTTTTGTTTTTTTTTACAGACTCTCGGAGTCTGGTGATAGTGTTGAGTAATAGTGACAATTTACAGAACGAGAGAAATGGTTCATGATGTGCAGGGCAAAGCCTTTAACTCCTAAGATGAAAATCTTGCATCTTACAAATGTAATTTTCAGCATTTAAGAAGAACACACTCGGCATCAAAGAGTACAGTAATCAAAAGTGAAATGAAATTTTACCCACTTTCCATCATATTATTCCTGCACAGTTACCTGTATATGGCAGATCATGTTGCAGAGTTGTCCTGTAGCAAAAGAAGTTCTCATGTGTCACAGCTTTAAACCTGCTGACTAATCTGATTTGGTCCTTAGCTCTTCCACAAGTACATGAACTTTGCTCAAGTCATCGCCCTGCAGCATTACACAGCCTACATGTTCAATGTGGAGTCCAGGAGAAGTCAGGTAATCCCAGCTGCTGTTTTTTTTTAAGATATAAAAAGTGGGTGAGAGATGTGCCATGCTTTCCATCTACGATCAGTGAAGAATACCATCTCCCTATGTTAGTTACCTGCTCAAAGCAAGGCTCATATTATACTGTAAATACATAAAAACATTTCCCTACATGCTTTCCTGCATTCTCTTTTGTACTCCTGACTCTAGGTACTGCTCTGGTCAGCCAGTAAAGTGTTTGAGGAGTTGACAGACATTGAAAGACAGTTCCACAAAGCACTGTACACTGTAAGAACCTATCTACAATGCGAAAGATACTCAGTGGGCCTGTTGGACATGACCAAAGAGAAGGTTGGTTATGCAGAATTGATTCAGTTATACATTTAGGTAGCTGCACACATAAATAACCAGACACAATCATTTTCTGGGCTTTTTTTTTCCTCCAGGAATTTTATGATGAATGGCCGGTGAAACTTGGAGATGTGGAACCTTATAAAGGGCCAAAAACGCCAGACGGCAGGGTAAGACATTCATTTATGTCTTCATTAAATCAGCTTTTCCACTTGTGGCATTTTGAAATCTTATTTTCTTTGACTTTTTTATTGTAAAGCATAGTTTGAAGATCATCAGGCTTCTTGCTTTTTATACAGGAAGTCAACTTTTACAAGATCATTGACTACCTCCTGGAGGCCAAGGAAGAAATCAAAGTCATACCGTGAGCAACATTGGCTACATACTACAAATGCACTCAAACATTTCATATCAAAGTACAGCATAAAAACAGACTAAATTGTGTCTCTGGCATGGGATTGAGAACATTATATAAACTTCTTACTTTGTTTTCCAAAATAAAAGTCCTAACTATATTTATACAGACACTTAATTAAAAAAAATGATGGCCACATGTCCTAGCTAAAAAAAAAATGGAGGTATTCAATACATTTTAAAATGTATGAAGCAGTTACCTGGGGGTTTCTGATGAATGTTATTTGAAGACTAACATGACAGCATAGCTGAGTAAAATTGCATTGAAAGTTGAGCCTCTGTGGAGGCAATATCCACTAAGAGTCAGCACTGTTTAATATGCTTCTCACTCAAGCTCACACTGCTCTGTATGCTTATTTTTTCACGCTTTTTCAGTGGTCCCCCAGCAGATCACTGGGCTCTGGTTAGTGGCCTACCAACCTATGTGGCAGAGAATGGCTTTGTAAGTGCACCTTTTTTTAGCTAAATCACTAGAATTATTAAAGAATAGTTTCTCTGTGGAATAGGTCCTCTATACCTATTCCACTAGCTTGTGGACCCATCAGCCTCTGATGTGATAACACAACTGTGCATATAAATAGTGCCTTTATGTGTCACTATGGATATGACAAGGAGTCAACAAACTTTAAAGAACACACATTACAATCAAAGCTAGATTATTTACATATAAATGATTAAAACTGTTGATATGTAGTGTATGAAAATGTTTTTTTGTGACTCCCTGCAGATTTGCAACATGATGAATGTGGCTGCAGATGACTACTTCACTTTCCAGGTACGAGACTTTTTCTCCCGTTGTGCTTGGACTGATAAAAACTGATTCCACACAGTGGACTACACATTAACATACACAGTATCTGTTCTTATTAAGTAAGTTTGTAAACAAGAACAAAGCCCCGGTATAAAACATATGTCCATGTCTTTCAGAAAGAGGCTGTGGACGAGACGGGTTTTGTCATCAGAAACGTCTTGTCCCTGCCGATTGTCAACAAGAAGGAAGAAATCGTGGGCATCGCCACTTTCTTCAACAGGAAAGATGGCAAACCATTTGATGAACATGATGAACAGATCACTGAGGTTAGCATTCTCTCTCACTCTCGCTTTATTTCCCATGACCATCACACAATATGTCATGTTTGTGTGCAAATGCACTCTATATAACACGTTTGCTCTGTAGCAGAAACTTTATTTTTTGGAGCCAATGTGCAGCATAAATTTGCATGTAGGCTAGACGTGCTGCTGCATTCATAAGCTTATTCAATAAGGTTTTTATAGGAGTTAGATGTAAATCAGGGTTATGCGGGGTCACAGCTCAGTTGTTCCATGTTTAAGCTGTTTCTGTTTCTCACACTTTCTTGTTCTCATTGTTTGTACCAGGCACTGACACAATTCCTTGGGTGGTCAGTGCTGAACTGTGATACCTATGACAAGCTGAACCGTATGGAGTGGAGGAAAGACATCGCCCAGGAGATGCTCATGTACCAGACCAGATGTACCACAGAAGAGCTGCAGTCCATTCTGGTTAGCATCAACTTGCCTTTCATCAACTTTTTCTTTCCAGAATCATACCTTTGACCTCTTAACATTTGCTCGAGAAGCAATTTAAGAGGGAATTTAAAGTAGTCAAAGGGTAATGCACTGTGAAATGCTTATTGAGTAGCAGTCTTCCATTAGCAGCCATTAGAAGACTAATAGAAGGTCTAATGGATTATATATCCACTTGGCAAGAGAAGATTAGACAAGAGTTTACAAGGGTACTACTTGGGGCACTTGTCTGAAGTCTCTGAAAGCATGACATAATGACAACATGATGCATGGGTGTAATGTAAATGCCAGATGAAATGATTGTTCTCCCTTTTTATAACCAGAACACCAAAGAGAAGTTTGATGCCGAGCCTGAAGACTGCGACCAGAAAGAGATGTACAAACTATTGGTAAGCCTCCATGACAATAAACACTGTAGTACATGCAGTTACTACAGTACCTGCTCATCAATCTACATTTAATTTCTTTTTAATAAGAAATATATTCTACTCATTCTACACGTTAGCTATCTTGAGAGTGACATTGTAAGCATGTCAAAGAATGATTCATGGATGTCTTCTGTATTTTTGTTCAGAGAGGAAACATCCCGCCGGCGGACAATGTCAACGGAGAAAATCTGTACCTATTCTCCTTCAGCGACTTCCCCGTTTCAGAGTTCGACCTCATCAAAGCCGGCATTCGCATATTCTTCGAGCTCGGAGTTGTTGAGAAGTTTAAAGTTCCCCCAGAGGTGAGTCACATGATCAGACACTTGCCTTGATGAATCTGTTCTAACAGGATGTACTTGAACGGGTCTCCCTTCTTTTTCGTTTATGCACGTGGCATTCTTGTCATTAAATGATCTTGAACCGAAGTTTTAAATGCAAACAAAAAGATAATCATCATGTAAAATCATTTGGAGCTGATTCACTGCTGTTATTTTGAGATCAGAAGAGAAAAGATGAGCCTCGGGGAGACAGAATGTTCACGGCATCATCTGTGAATCTTTTTTGGCAACAGGCAAACTGCCATGGCTCTGTTTTGCTAGGAACAAAAAAGGGAGTGTGATCCTTAATTAGACTGTTGAAGCATGCTCCACTGTACTGTAGCTACAAATTTGAATGATTCTCTGTAGTGTATCTGTAGGGCAAGGGTGGGTTTCCTTGGGCATGGAAAGAAAGTGCATCAGACTGACTGCAATTATACAATTTTCTGTCCTTTTTACTTTGTCATTGTATTTGAATAATACCCTCCCTTTCCCCCCTCAGACGCTGACCAGGTGGATGTACACAGTGAGGAAGGGTTACCGTGCCATTACCTACCACAACTGGAGGCATGGTTTCAACGTAGGCCACACTATGTTCTGCCTGCTCCAGGTCTGACCTGCACAACATCCATTTCTTTTAATATAGATTAAGTATACATTTTCATAGACGGCTTATACACTACTTTACTAAGCTATCATCTGACTCTTTCCTCCATTACAGACAGGAAAGCTAAGAAAATACTACACTGATCTAGATGCCTTTGCCATGGTGGCTGCTGCTTTCTGCCATGATATCGACCACAGAGGAACCAACAACCTCTACCAAACAAAGCAAGCCAAAACAGTTTTTTTAATTTTTTTTTTTTTATTAATGCATTTGGGAATATATGAACACGTGTCTAAGGAGTGTCTTTTTTTTCTGCAGGAGTGCATCTCCTCTGGCCAGACTTCATGGCTCTTCCATCATGGAGAGACACCATTTGGAGTACAGCAAGACACTCATGGGAGAGGAGGTATGACACATAATTTAAGTGATCATACCTAAAAAGAAAAGGCACACGCATTTTGACCACTTTTTATCATCTCTTGCAGAGCTTAAACATCTTCTGCAACCTCCAGAAGCGTCAGTTTGAGAATGTGCAGCACTTGTTTGACGTCTGCATCATTGCCACAGATCTGGCCCTTTATTTCAAGTAGGTTTTCTGAAAAACTGGGACAGCACTTGAACTTGAAACAGCTACCATTCTGCAGCCGCAGTTAATGACAGACATGAAATAATGCTAGTTAAAGACTTTCTGACAGTAGCTGCTATTAAAAAGTTAGTACGATTGATCTGGCTTGTATCTCACCTGTTTTTCTTCACACAGAAAGAGAACCATGTTCCAAAACATTGTGAATGCCACAGAGCCAATGACAGATGAAAAAGAGGCCACAGCTTATGTTGCCAACAACCCCATCAGGAAGGAAATCGTCATGTATGTAACTGATTTAATCTGTTCAGAAACATCTGTCTAGCTGACTTTAGAAAATATTTTTGAGAAGATTTCTCAGACAGCGGGTCATAGCAAATCATCAGCATGTTGCGTGTCCTCTTTTTTCCTCTGAATGTGTGTCTGTCTCACACCTTCAGGGCCATGATGATGACAGGTTGTGACTTGTCAGCCATCACTAAGCCCTGGGAGGTACAGAGCAAGGTAGGTGACCTTTACAGCGCTAACATGGCCTGATTTAGAAATATCAAGTGAAGTTCACAAGAAAGTAAAAACTCTCATATTAGTATGGGAAAACATTTTGCAAGAATCTTTCAGTGTGATTTGATCTGCTAAGACCAGCTGAGTAAAATGAGTTTTAATACTCACATTGATTTCATTCTTAGCTTTGGTAGCTTTAAATATAGATGGACTTAGCTCAGTCGTTTTTGATTTATTATATCCAAAAATATACAGGACTGCAGTCGCAAAGAAATAAAGAGTATAAGCCTGAACCAAAAAAATAAATAAAATGGTCAAACAGGCCATTTGTATTACTCTGTTTGTTGTCAATAAAAAGGTCCATATTTATAGCTGGTAGAAGAGATCCTGACGTGGTCAAGTGAAGTTCCATGTACACGAGAATGCTGTAGTTTGAAAATAAACCCCACAATATTGAAGAATGGACTAAAGAATAAAATATGTTCATGCTGATGCTTTACTCCCTCCATTGTATGTCTGTTATTTCCCTGCGTCATGCTTTGTTCTGCTTGTCGCTCTCTTTTCTCTCCAGGTGGCTCTGATGGTCGCTGCTGAGTTCTGGGAACAGGGCGATTTGGAGAGAAGTGTTTTGGACCAGCAACCAATTGTAAGAGCTGCGCCCCTCCTGTGCTTTCTTCTCTGGTCTTCTCTTTCTTTCACATTATTTTTATAGAGCTGACAGCATTATAGAGTAACTGTTTGCTCCCCTTTTCACCTGAAAACCCTTCCTCTGTCTCTCTCAGCCCATGATGGACAGAAACTGTTCCGATCAGCTCCCCAAGATGCAGTGTGGTTTCATCGACTTTGTGTGCTCATTCGTATACAAGGTAAAAGGTTTTTACACTGTACCGCCCACCAAAAGATGGTCATTATAAAATGTGAAGAGGGGGTTTGTAGTGTTAAGATAGATATTTAGGCTCAAAAGAAAACAGACATGGATTCCGTAAAAAGGGAGTCTGGTCTGTGTTGCAGTAGTTTGTCTGCATCTGTTGGAATTTAAACATGCCAACACTAGTCTAACAATGTAATGCTGCTGCGAACTGATTTTAAGAAAGGCAAAGCCAAGCAAAAGTAACTTAGCTCAGTCATTAACCTTACTCCAAGCCTTTACAGTGTTTCCAAGGCAGTAATAGTTATTTTCCCCAAGAGCTCAATGAAGAGCCTGCTGTAAATGTACAATATTTCATAAATAATAATTAGAACAGTAGGAGGATATTTCACTCTGTGGTGACACAAAACATAATGCACAGTGCAGGTAAAAGCATTCCTACAGATTACAAAATGGCCATTTCACATGGAGTGTCATTATTAGCTTTTCAGGAGCAGTGCTCCAGCTTTAATCATCTTAGGTTGTGTAACAGGATGTATAGAGATTAACCTGTTGAGCCCAGCTGACCCCAGCAGGAAGGTCAGCTAGAGACTGCACAACCCTTGACTCTCACAGTGAGGGGATCCAGTTGCTTTGTTACTCTGTGGAGCCACCTTGCTGGCTAATGTTTTGGGTTCCTTTGTCCTCTCAGAGGGGAGACTGTTCTGAGTGATCACCTTTAGGAGTTTCCTAATCATGGCAGACAAAAGCAAAGGGCTCCATCTGTGACTCATCAGTAAATATATAGCAGTAGCCCTTTGAATAATCACCCAGGTCTGTGGTTCCAACTTTGAGCCCAGTGAATTTGTGTCTCTATGTAAGTGCCAGTTTTTGGCACAAGTCTTTTTTTGTGTGGAAATGAGTGGCTCCAAGTTTGGGCTCCACATCACTGGAAAACATGGATAAGACACTTTGTGTTGGTGTTCTCTTTTATTTGTCACCAGATGGTATTTACACTAGGATACATCCATGTGTTTTTTGTCCTTGTAGGTTACTGCTGTAAGAGGCATAACATATTAGTGCAAGGGGAAAACAGCATTACATAAGTATTACATAACATGAATAACACATGCTTACATTTAATTTGTTTTTCTTCATTTTGCAGGAGTTCTCTAGGTTCCACAAAGAGATCCAGCCCATGTTTGATGGCCTAAACAACAACAGGGCACACTGGAATGAGCTGGCTGAGGAATACAATGCAAAGATGAAGGCTATTGAGGATGAGAAGAAGAGACTAGAAGAAGAGGAAGCCAGGAAGGGTAATAATATCTTTGTACAATCATCCAATTGTTGGCTTAATAGAAGAACAAGTGTACATCTTTCTTTTTTTTTTATATATATTTAGCTGGTGGTGGCGGCGAAGGAGGGAAATCAAAGACATGCACCATCTGTTAAGTTCCACCAGTGCTTGGATCTGGACTGATGCAGTCTGTTTAGGACTGATCTAGACAACACTAGTCTTTCCTGGTCTGAAAGCTCATCTCATCAGAGCTTTTCCTTCTGGTCTCGTCTACACCAGTATAGTTCTGTCCGTTCCCTTTCGTGCAGTCTGTGTGGTCTAGTGTGGTTCATTGTAACCTGCTAGTCCAGTGTAGTCAAGTCTGGTCTGCAGTGCAGTCTGGATTAGACCCACCTACCTTTTCTTCAAGGACGGAAGAGTCAGAAGCTTCACCACGAAGTAATGCTGCAAGAAAAGCTATTCGACTTTAAAAATGTGACGTGTTTGAATCTTCCTTCCCCTGCTGAACAATATCATGAACATTTTTAAAGAGAAAACATACACTCTCAACATCTATTTCCCTGTGACATGGTATTAGTCAAAATGTTTCCTACATGTTTTAAAACTGTGGCTGGATGAACTCAAATACAAGATACAAATAAAACTATTATAGATAGTTAAAATAGGATCCAGCTTGAGCTCCATGTGAGGTGTATACATGCCAAAGCATGTACAGTGCTGCAATACAGTTCACACAGTGCTCCTACTGGCAGTCAGTCAACACACAGTATATTTTAATATTGTAGGTTGCACAATGCACTTAGCTGCTGCTGTTTTGGCAGTGGCAGACCTGACAAAGGGAGGGAGGGCAGGCAGGGACATGTAACTTTATAGTTACAGACCAAAGGAAGGGGTTAAATGCAATGAAATGTGAGATGAATTCTTTCAGAATAAGAGTAGGAAAACTGCAATGTGAGGAATCTGTTAATGCTTTAGTGGTAATACCAAAGCAAGGGCTGATGTTCTCTTACCTCAAAAGGCACTAATAAGTTGTGTAAGGTGTATTTATTTTATTATGCAATTATATCTATATACATATATATATATATATATATTTTTTTTTTTTTTTTTTTTTTTTTTTATTTTTTTGTTTTTTTTTTTTTTTGGTCGGGCA
>VUQI01024842.1:2419-25105 GCA_015106735.1 Paratilapia polleni | reverse complement strand
GGGGGGGGGGGGGGCTTGTGAGAGATGAAGCTGTCAAATACACACTGGACTGCCTCCACTTTGCTGCCTCAGGAAACAATCCTAGTTCAAACAAGCCTTTGAGCAGTCCGGGGGGCCGTTTTCTCTCTGTCTCACCATCTCACTACTTTACAGTCAGGGAAAACGACTCACACACACAGGCTTTGTTTTCAGTGTTAACAGCATCCATATTTGTTAAAAGTACTTAATTGTTCTGTCAAAAGAAACAATCAAAATTAACAATGTATTTTGGATATAAGGCCAATGAAGGTTGAAAGGTCACACTCCCCTGCAGTTTAACTTCAGACTAATGGGCTGTCGCTTTTTGACTGCTGTGTCCGGCTACTGGTTATAGAAATGAATCATGCCAGGCTGTTGGTGGCTGCTGACAGATCTACAGATCCATTTATGGTAACACAAGTGGGAAAACAAATAACAGTGCCACTAAACAAACATTAACCCTTTCATGCATGAATTATGACATCGTCAGTCAAGATTTTCTTCCACTTTGTGCCACTATAGCAACAAAACACTTGCATATTCAAAAGAAAATGGCTTTTGAATAGCTGTCCACTGTAGTGACTACCATGCATGAAAGGGTAAAAAAAAAACTAAGTAGCAAATACAAATGCTTCTAATATAGATTGTGTAAGGTTTGAGCTACAGCTGTCAGCGCTTTGATATTGAGTTGGGTTTTAAAGCAACTAGAGACAACTGACAGTATGAAGAAAGGGCCAAATGTGTGGTGACCTTAAAGGCCTCCAAATATTGAATATCTCAGAGTCTTGAAATTTAAGAAAAAAACTGAATAAACAAATACATTTACAGACAGGAAATTTGGATTTAGTGTAGTTTGGATTTAGAGAAGCGCTACAATTACCACCCATTTATTTATTTATTTTCTTTGCTCTCCAGCTCCAGTGTTTTACTTTGGAGAGGTAGAGTACCATGTGGATGAGAGCGATGGGTATGTGGAGATCAAAGTGTGGAGGGCGGGAACTGATTTGTCCAAATCTGGAGCTGTAACAGTCCGCTCTCGCAAGGCAGAGCCTGTCTCTGCAGAAGGTAAGCTCCCATACAGTTAAAGTATGGCTTCTGACTGACAAGACTAATTGAATTGAGCAGTAGCATTATTTGTCATTTTTCTGCATTCTGTATGTCTTCTCAACACATTATTATATATTTTTTTTTACCTTTTTTCCTACAGCCGGTATTGACTATGTGGGCATCAGTCACAATCTTGACTTTGCTCCAGGCGTCAGCATGCAGACATTCAGAGTAGTCATCCTGGATGACCTGGGACAGCCAGAGCTGGAGGGGATTGAGAGCTTTGAGCTGCTCTTACGCATGCCAGTGAATGGCATTCTGGGAGAACCTGGAAAGGCTACAGTCTTCATAAATGACTCAGTATCTGACTGTAAGTCATTCAATATTGCGTAGAATTTTCTTACATATATTTATAAATGCATTTTTACTCTATGTTTAAAGCAATTAACTTAAACTCACACAAGTGTTAGAGCCTGGGAGCCTGTTACAGTAGGAAACTGCAATAAGCATTTAGCTCAGAGCATCTCTGTTCAGCCTGATTCTGTCCTATTAAAGTACATAAAGTATATGTATTTGTGTCAAAAGTCATGTATGAATAAAGTTTAATGATATTAGTGCATATATATATTAGCTGCCCCACGTGTTTACATGAAAGCCTTAGAAAGTTTTTCCAACTTCTTCATATTTTAATTTAGCTGCTTTGCTAAATGCAAAGTTGCAATTAATTTGTTACTTTTTCTTTACTGCGTGTTCATAGCTCCACAGCAATCATTACCAAT
This sequence comes from Paratilapia polleni, assembly GCA_015106735.1. NCBI lineage: Eukaryota > Metazoa > Chordata > Actinopteri > Cichliformes > Cichlidae > Paratilapia > Paratilapia polleni. Next base: position 23,261 of record VUQI01024842.1, on the reverse strand, counting down.
GTTCGGTCAGAACAAAAAGCTTGATGTGACAGCTGTGTTATTTTATTTGGTCTTTAATTTCAGCTTATCCAGCAAGGGAGAAATTATTCCTGTCCTTGTCTTATGAAATGACTAAACTATCCTTTTGACAGTGCCAAAGGTCCAGTTCCATGAGCCAGTATACACTGGAGAGGAGAGTGATGGTCAGATCACAGCAACAGTGTACCGCAGTGGTGACATCAGACATAAATCTTCTGTTCGCTGTTACACCCGTCAGGGCTCTGCACAGGTTGCCTCTGACTTCGATGAGCGACCAAACACAGATGCCTCTATCATCAGTTTCTTGCCAGGTCCTTTAGTAATTACACAGTTACATCACGCATGCTTTCACTGAATGTCTTTGTTTCTTGTGCTGTGAAAGCTGACACCTTTTCAGCTGAATAAACAAGTTTCCCAGAAATGTAAAAAAAATACACATTAAGTACTACTTTAACATTTCCTTTTTTTCTTGCTTTTGTTTTCCTTTTTCTTCTTTTATTATTATTTTTTTTTTACAAAGTACTCAGCATGCAAACAGCTTCCTGAACTACTGAGGAACTGAAGAAAGGGAAGAATAGTTATATAAATAAGATATTATATGCTCTACAGAGAACTCTTTTTTTCTTTCATTTGAAATTTTTTTGACATGTGTTCTCTTTTCAACCATCTTGCTGTATATTGTAGGCGAGGTGGAGAAGCCGTGTATTCTGTCACTGGTTGATGACACACTATACGAGGATGGAGAAGAGCTCCGGCTGGTCTTAGGGAACCCGAAGAGCAATTCATATTTTGGCGCATCAGTTGGAGCTCTGAATGAGACTCTGGTGAAAATCAAGGACACAGCAGACAGTAAGTGGAAGAAAGAAGGGGAAGTGGAAGCTGGAAAAGGTCAGGAATTAACAGTGTTAAAACTGGAAGTGGCTGAATAGTACTGGCTGATAAATGTAAATCATACAGAAAATGCAAAGTATTCCTGAACATGTATGTTTATGCTTGTAATTGTTATCGTTATTGTTGATGACCAGGTAGTAATTAAAAGTTTGTGTCCACAATGCGGTGTGTTTGCACTGTATTATATTTCTGTGCACCTTAGAGCCCATCATCCGATTTTTGGAAACCAAATTCAGTGTTAATGAACCGAAGGAAGCCAGCGCTGTAGCCACTGTGAGAGTCCCTGTGGTACGAGTGGGTGACACATCAAAAGTGTCGGTGGTTCGTGTTCACACAAAAGATGGGTCAGCTATCTCAGGAGAGGACTATTACCCTGTGTCTCAAGGTAAATCCTACATGTGTCCTCTTATGGTGCAACATGATTAAAAGCCCCAAATGAATGAAAGAGTTTCAATGCAGTGCAGGCTTTTCTTTTTAAGCTGTAATTAAAGACCAGTAGCTGTCTTCCTCTTCTTCTTGTTCACTTTTCGTGGCATGTTAGTGGTATTAAAACATGTGAAGCAATTCAGTAACCGACAAGCATCATTAGTAGTCACAAGATACACCAACTTTGCACTTAATGGCCAACAGATATCCTTCTGATTGATTTCTATTATGCATTTGCATAATACCAGAGAGGTTTTGACAAGTGTGAAACAAAGTCCCCTATAGGAATGTTAGACTAATGAAAGTGGGCATGGGGTTTTATTTGGGCAAGGGTCATTAATTTATAATTTTATCTCCAATGGAGAAAGGTGATTTCTGCAATAGTCCAGTGAGGAGGTTATGTAATTTTTTAATAAAATTTCAGTATTCTTCACGTCAGCAGGATGAGGTCTTTTGTTCTCTCCGTTCAGCTTTTAGCCCAAAGTGAACTTTTCTAAGCTTAATCAAGGCTTGAAATATTTATAGAATACATTCAGTCAATTCAAATTATACCTGCCTACCCACCGTTAAAATTTCCCCGCAGTTTTGAATCATACAGCCGTGAATTTCTCATATTGCACAATATTTTCTCACCGCAGCACATTTCTAATGCAAAGCTCTATTACTTACTGTGCAAGGAGATGGACCACCTTTGGCACTATGCAAATAGAAACCTGCAATGCTTTTTAGCTAAGTGATATATTCTTCTGAAGCAATAAAATGTGCATTGGGCTAATCTGAAAGGCCTTTTTTATTTTCTGTAAAAATCTAAATTCAGCAAAAAGAGGTGGAAATATGGCCTGGAAGTCAATTATTTTTATCTCCAGAAAAAAAATATCAATCAGTGCAGTACATTTTTTCTAACAATGATCTGTTTGTACTATATTATGTGCTTTTTCTGCAGTTGAACAGCTACATTTTAAATGCTTTCCTGGTGTTTTTGCGTTTCCGTATTTGTGTGTGCACAGATGTTGTGTTCAAACAGGGGGATAAGCAACATGTGGTGGAGGTGGAGGTGCTATTTGATGGAGTCCGAGAAATGAGGGAAGCATTTACTCTCCACCTGAAGCCTGATGAAAATATGGTGGCTGAAACTCAGGTCAGAAATGTGTTTGTGCTTAACCATCCCACAGCAATCACACAAAATTCAAACTGACAGCTCAGGAATTTAAAGCCTAATGAAAAAGTAAAAAGATTAAAAGCTTTTTTTTTCTGATTTGACCTATATTTATCCAGGTCAGTCCCAGTGAGATCAGGGATCTTTTTTACAAGGGTGTCCTGGCCCAGACTACAGCAGCACTTTGCTGTAGCTGCAACCAAAAGGGCAATGAAAACATTTCACAATAAATAATAGATTATGTTAAAAAAGACAGAACAGCAAGCAGAAGAAAGGGTTATAGAGAGAGAAATAAAAGAGCGTTAAAAACAGAAGCTAGAAATGAGCCATGACCGTGAGATTGTAAACGACTGTAATTACTGATAATAACTCATTGTGTCTTGATTCACAAACACCTCTGTGTCAGTACTTATTATTCGTCTTAAAGCGCTTTTTCTGGACCAGGTGACTAAAGTGATCGTTTACATCGAGGAGACCAACAGCATGGCTGATGTCACCTTCCCCTCCCTTCCTCATGTGGTGTCGTTGCTCCATTACGATGATGTCGCCAGGACACCAGACAGCCTCCACCCACCAGCCGGCTACCCAGTCATCTGTGTCACAGTGAGTGAAATTGGAATGGTATTCAGGGATACAAGTGGCCCTGGAGATATCTTTGGAATAGTATTGCTCACTCTACAAAAAAACATACATTCTAGCAACACCCAAGAACGTAGCTTAACAGAACACAGTTAAACTTTTTTTTCCTATAATGAAGGTAGCATTGTTTTTCCTCAGGACCAAGCTGTCCTCCAGGAGCTGCCTATTCTGTTCTTAAAACACACATTACGCAGTTTAGTAGGCCACAGTCTTCATGCTCTCATCCTCTTCCACCCTTGAAAACAGGTTCTGTGAGAAACTTAAATGGATTTTCATGATGTGTTAAGTCATTTGCTCCTCAGGTGACTGCTGAATGTGGCTGGAACTGTGTTTGCATGTGCGTGTGTTTGTGAGAGAGAGAGAGAGAGAGCGTGCAAGTGCATGTGTGTTTATTTCCCTGCAATGTGGTCAGCTGCGTAGGAGGTTCCTTGGGGAGACAAAATGAAGAAGTCTTGTCGAAATTGAAGTGTTGAGTGCTGTAGCGGGGAGCTCAGTGTCAACAGGTTTATCAAGGAAATCTACAGAATCTATTCAAACCTTACCCCTCCATCCAATATCGCTGTCTTTCTAATTGTAAAAAAAAAAAACTCTTTCCAAGAACACAAATTTGAAAATATAACACATTGAAGCATCTGGATTTCCTTGGCAACAGTCACTTACTCGTTTGTATTCTCTATCTCCCTCTTTCCTCTGGCATCTGCTGTATATTTCCCATCTCTCTGCTGTCCTTGCTTACCCACCCACTCCTGCTAAATTCCTTATCCATCCTCCAGGCTTGCAATACAAAATACCCAGATTATGACAGGACGGGCTCTATCTGTGTCAGCGAGGATATCAACAACACCTTGACCCGCTACCGCTGGCTCATCAGTGCCCCAGCTGGCCCTGACGGCGTCACCAGTCCCATGAGGGAGGTGGACTTTGACACATTCTTTACCTCCTCCAAGATGATCACATTGGATTCAGTCTACTTCCAAGCAGGCTCCAGGGTCCAGTGTGCTGCTAGGGCTGTTAATTCTAACGGGGATGAGGGCTTAGAGCTCAGCAGCCCTATTGTCACAATCAGCCAGGAGGAAGGTGAGGATTGAAAAATGAATGAAATCTTATCTCTGCCTGATGTTTCCAGTGCTTATTTTGGAGAATGAATTATACAGGGGTTAGGCTATATGTTGCAAAGTGAAAAGGGATTTGTTCTACAAGCAGCACAAGAGGTCAGGTATAGTGCTTTTTAATGAAAAGAACCTGCTATATGTTTCAGCCATAGAAAGCACAATGACAGCTTTACTGTCAGTGTTGTTTTTGTTGTTTTGTGCAGTCAGGGTCACTCTTGTCAAAAGAAGATTGTTATTCAATCTGTAATTTATGTTTGGCTGTACGGCTCTGTTCTGGGACATCCCTGCAAGTACACATGCATAAGTGAAAAGACTAAGGAACAGAGAGAGGTCGCAAGACCCCAGCACGGAACAGAGCAGACATCAAGAGATGACAGTGATAAAAGTCAGAAAGAGCATGAAAAGGAGGAACTGGGGTGGAGGTGGGTTGCAAACCAGCTTGCATGCAATAGAGAAGCGGCATCTGTAGGCAAGCTTCAGCCCAAATAGTGCTAACTATATGAGATTTGATGTTTTCCAGCTTTGTCCTCTTACGCATTGACTACATGAGAAGTGATGCTGCACAAGAGTTAAAACATAATTTTTTGTTGGAGTGTTTTTCAAAGTAGAAAAAAAGTATTTAGACTTAAGTTATAATCCTGCTTAAGTTGCTTAATAGTGCACAAGTTGTATAATCAAGATATATTTAAAGTAGTTAAAGTAAACATACTCATTATTTAGAATGGCACTTTTCAGAATCATATACATTACATTATTGGATCATAATTATTGATCCATTAATGTGTATATCACTTTAATGTTGCAACTGTTGATGATTTTAATTACTTATATATTGCTTTTTAGCTTGATCTATAATAATGCAATTAGTCTGCATAATACAAAGTAACCTAAAGCTTTAAACAAGGTACAATAATTGCATCCAAAATAGTGAAGCACTTCATCAAAGTACTTGAGGAAATGTACTCAGTTACATTCCTACTGGTCTTATACATGCTCTCATCCAATGGTGTTGGGCATTGTAAGATTAACAGTACTCTATTCCAGTGGTGCTGACTGAAGGGGGCATGCCCCTGGCCTGAACTAAGATCAATTTTCCAGTTTTGAATTCTGGATTAAAAGACAAACAGTGTTGGACAAGTATTCAGATCCTTAAGTCAAACTATTAACGCCACCATTGAAAAATACAAGAATAATGCCTACAATCACAATGATATTAAATTAATTAAGTCTTAAGTAAGAAAAATGTACTTAATGTCAAAAGAAAAAATGCTTAATTCAGAAAACTGTCCCTGTCCCCTATGTATGTTAAAGTTTTAAAGAATAATTTACTGGATAATTGATGTAGTGGAATTTTATTGTAGCTGGTAAGGGTTGAACTAATTTTACACACTGTTTAATCTGTAGCTTTCTCCTATTTTATAAGATTAATCAAATGGCACAGACACCCTTTTCACTGGTTACAACAGCCCCAATGAATCATAATCCAATGCAGCTACAAGCTATGTGCAATGAGGGTCAGAGCTCTCACTCATTTCTCAAATGGAGGGGAAAAAAAACTATTTTTTGCTGTTGCTATGCTATCACTTATGCTGCTCTCATTCCACCTACACATCCCGAATGGAACAAGTTCAGACTCACTCTCTCAGGGTGGTCACAGGGTATTCTTAGAAATATGGAAATCACTACATGACTCAGTAGTAGTTCAGGCAGGTTATGAAGAAAAAGGGATTTAACAGTATATTACTGTATTAGTAAAACATAAAAAAAATAAATAAACTATATAAGGATTTATCACATGTAATCAGCTATAAACACAATCATAGCTAGTTAGTAAAACTTGTTTTCCCTTGTGTTTTGTAGTCTGTCTTGTCACTATTCTTGTGTTTAGAATATTTCTTCTCTGCTCTTCTGTCATAAAAAGGTATGTGTCAACCACGTAAGATGGGGACTGTTGGCGCCGAGCCTTTCTCTGCCAAACTACGCTACACTGGAGCAGACGACCCAAAACACCCTAACCTCATCAAAGTGACTGTCACCATGCCTCACATAGATGGTATGTAGGAGCTGAAGGCAGGACTCGTACCACAGCTGAAGTGAGGTGTAATGTAGTGTGTGTAATATTCACGTCTGGGGCTCCTCAGGAGCGTGACAGCCAGAATATAGATCTCGCCAGGTTGTACCAAACCCTGCTGTGGAAACCCTCCAGCACACCTGCTACTTAACAATCCCTTCTTGATTTTTAATCAGTTTCCTTCTGCTTCATCTCTTTACTTCTCCCTTTTTTATGCCCCCCACCCCCATCAGATTCACCTATCTCTCTACTCTTTCTTTCCTCTGCTTTTTTTCAATAATCATTTCTCTCCACTCACATATCAAAGGAAGATGGACATGCTCAAAATCACCTGTCTTTGTCTGGCAGGTATGCTTCCAGTAATCTCAACTCGCCCTCTCGTGAACTTTGAACTGACTCTTAGTCCCGACGGAACCCGGGTAGGAAACCACCGCTGCTCTAACTTGCTTGACTACAACGAGGTAAGCACAACTCACGGCTTCATCATGGCTTCAACGGGCAGCCCTGAGAGCATGGGAGACTCTGCGCCTTATCAGTTCAGCAGCTCTCTGCGGGGGAAGAGCACATTGCGCTTCTACAGGAACCTCAACCTGGAAGCCTGTCTCTGGGAGTTCACCAGCCACTACCACATGTCTGAGCTGCTTACTGACTGTGGAGGAACCATAGGGACTGATGGACAGGTGAGTGTGTGTGTGTGTGTGGATGGTGGTGTTTGTGTACCTTTGTCAACAACGTATAAATATCAATCTGGGGTTTGTGTGTACATCAGCTTGACTGTTCTCCTTTGTCTGTGTTTGTGTTCACCTGTATGTGTTCTTGTCCGTATGTTCAGTTTATTTGCAGCCTTGTCAATGAGAAGGACGCACAGACACAGCGGCACCGCAGCTGTTTGCCTGCATTTTATGTCTCATTTGCTGCATGTTTGTGTGTGTGTGTTTGCCAGCTTTGTACACGAGCATTTGATTGGCAGTTTTTAGTGTGGAAGTACACACATGCACACAAAACACACACACTCAAACAAAGAATTGCCAACCTGCCAGTCAGTCACTCATAAATACTCGATACTACTCTCAATACAGACCCTAAAGCTTAGAACCACATGAAATCTCTGAAAATTATGAAGGGATAGCCACTTTATTTATCCTGTTAAGGTTAGGATCAGAATCTTAGTTACCTAACAGTACCTAACAAATTGAACAGTGATAAAATTGAGGTTCTCCTCATTGGCACCAAATCCACCATGTCAAAATGCAACAGTTTTTCCCTCCCCATTGACAGCTCCTCAGTTTCTCCCTTCCTTCAGGTCAAGAGTCTGGGTGTCATCCTTGATAGCACGCTTTCTTTTCAAGCTCACATCAGTAATATCACTCTTATATATACTTCCATATTTGTAACATCAATCGCCTCCGTTCATCGCTCACACCCAATAGTACTGCCATCCTTGTTCACACCTTGTTTACGTCCCGCATTGGTTACTGTAACTCTCTTCTTTTCGGTCTTCCTCTCAAGTCCATACATAAACTTCAACTGGTCCAGAACTCTGCTGCTCACATCATCACCAGAACTCCTTCATTAGTCACATCACACCTGTCCTTCAGAAGCTCCACTGGCTCCTGGTTAAATATCATGTTGATTTCAAGATTCTGCTCATCACCTTTAAGGCAATTCAAAACCTTGCTCCACAGTACCAGACATCCATTCGCACTCTCAGGTCTTCTCCTTCTCTCCATCTCACTGTCCCTTTGCCCCGTTTGAGTACCATGGGGTCTAGAGCCTTCAGTTGCTCTGCTCCTCACCTCTGGAATACCCTTCCACCAGACACACTGACTCTCTATCTACTTTCAAATCCCATCTCAAAACACACCTCTTTAAACTGGGATAGTCTGATCGTCTTCCACCTGTCACATGAATCCTCTGTTCCTAATGATTTTATATATTGTAAACTTGTTTTATTGACTTGTTTTGGTTTATTCTTATTGTTTTTTAACTCTTCTGTGTGAGGTTACCTTAAGTGTTTTGAAAAGTGCCTAAAATAAAATGTATCATCATTATTATTAGTATTATTATTATTAACAGTTTTTTCTTTTACTTGCTTTCTGTTGAGCTCACTAGAAAAGTCAAACGTTGCATTAAATTTTGGCAATGTGGCAGTCTGTCATTTACATGTTAACAAACTTCCAGTTGCTATTTTCTGTTGTTGCATCATTGCAGCAGATGTTGCAATTGTTGTAATGTTATACACTACAGAGCTGGACTATTCTCTTGCTTCCTGTTATTGTGGAGACAGAGCCTCGCTCCCTTGCTCATGTCCTGCTGCTCTTTTGTGTTCCTCCAGCTTTTTATCTGCAAGCTTGTTGTTGCTGATCAGACTGCTGAGTGTGTGTGTGTGTGTGTGAGAGAGAGAGAGAGAGAGAAAGAGAGAGAGAGAGAGTTATAGATGGAAACTAAAAAAATGAATTTACCTGTCCCTAGTCATAGCAACAACCACAAATTAGTTACACATGATGCCTGTCATCCACTAGTCTCTAGTCCATGTCATTACACTGTTACTTAGGTTCCCCAAGGAGTGATAAAATACAAAAAAGGCAGTCACTACCTTGCAGTTCAGACTGCACAAATCAAAGAGCACAGAAAAAAATTAAATAAGTCACTAGACAAACTTTAAATTTTGGGTGAAATAATCTTGATCCATGTTTTGTTCTTACTTTTTCAGCTTTGCATTTCTGCATAACTGCTAGGTTATTTTCTTCTTCACGGAGAAGTGAAATACTGCATGTATTTCTGAAGTATTTCTGAAGCTGAATGCACAAGAAAAGTAAAGAGTATGATATTTAAAGACAGTGAGGGAAAAAAATTTCAATTTTAGGAAGCTGTAGTGAAACTGTGGACTGAGCGAGTTTGTTTCTCAGTCAGCCAGCTTTTGATTTCTTATTTCAGCTCTACTTCAGTGCTTTGCATGTCAATGCTGTTTTAACAGTTTGACTGGAAGTATTTGCTCTCAAGTGATGAGAAAAAGTTGATCAGAGAAAGAAGAGAAACAAAATGACGTGAAATCACATTCATTTTTTTTGTACCAGAATCATTTTGTGCCAAATTGCTTCTCTTAGCTTCTCTCGTCACTTAATCTCCCCCCAAATTCAGTTTTGTTATTGACTATGCAAATCAAGTAATTTTCACTTCACGTCAAACACAGACAATTTACTGCAATTTCAGTCAGTTTCTAAGTCAAACTCTGTTTTTTTTTTCTTTTTTACAGAGACATAAAGTAGTTCAAATCTGTGAAGTGAGACAAAATTGCTGCAACAACATTGGTGAACAGAGACACCTAGTGGTGATTTGTTTTGCATACACATCTGAGATTTATTTGAGATTTGTTACCAAGGAACACTGGACATTTTTTTGTAGCTTACAGAAGCTGAAAATGCAAATGTAATTAAACTATTTTCAAATGTTTGTATATTTACTTAGATTACACATTCATTTCAGTAATGATGAACACGAATTATAAGTTTTGAAATGCTTGGAGAACTTTTTGAAAAACAAAACAGAAAATAAGAATACAAGCCCACATCACTGCCCACTGCAGTTCTTTGTGTACAACAGAGGACTTTTCTACATCTTTGACAACACTGAGTAGGAGTGAAAGAGTTCAGACATTAAACACCTTGTGGAGGAGAACACTCTGTTCATCTGTTACATCTTCTCTGCACTTATTATAGCTTACCGACCTACAATCACCCTTTAATCTGAAAAGATAATACCCTTTTTCATACATGCTGAGGATTTCTATAGCTTTAACAGCCTATCAAGTAAATATGCACCATTTTTGTCAATACTTCATTTTGCTCTCTGCCACATTCTCAGTTATTCAATTAATCAGCTTGTTTCATTAAAAAGTATTGAAATCGCCAGTTCTTTACTCATTGCTGACTGAAACATCCTTACAGGTGCTGAACCTGGTTCAGTCCTACGTGACCCTGCGTGTGCCCCTTTATGTGTCGTATGTGTTCCACTCCCCTGTGGGTACTGGTGGCTGGCAGCACTTTGATTTACAGTCCGAGCTGCGCCTCACTTTTGTGTACGACACGGCTATTCTCTGGAGAGATGGCATCGGCAGCCCGCCGCAGGCAGAGCTACAAGGTATGTCCCCAAGACAGGAAGAACATTATAGCTTGTGTTCTTGGACAGGTTACTCTATACATAAACAAGACCAGCGCTTGTAGAGTCCACAATGCATATGTGTGTGTGTGGTTCTTTTTCCAGGTGCCTTGTATCCTACAAGCATGCGCATTAATGAGCAGGGACGTTTAGTGGTAAACTTCCGCACAAAGGCTCATTTCAGGGGTCTGTTTGTGGAGTCTCATTCTTCAGGGAGAATAAAAAGATCCGGTGAGACTGAAATATTGTCATAGTATCAGGGTTCTCTTCTGGGGTTATTATTTTAATAGTCTTCACATCTGATTTTATATAGTATAAACTTTGCTCTCAAAATTACCCTGCAGTCTCGATGTCATCCATGGTGATGAGTGTGGACCACCCTGGCCTGACATTTAACCTCACCTTAGTGAGGAGTGAACCCACATACAACCAGCCAGTCCAGCAATGGACCTTCACCTCTGACTTTGCAGTAAGACTGCATGAAACTTTTATATACCCTGATGCTCAATCTGAGGCATCCAGTCTGTAAGCATGTGTTCCAGAACAGATAGAAGGGCAGATTCAGACGTTTTGGTGTCTCTCCCTGCTGCTACATATAGGTGAGAGACTACTCTGGGACCTACACAGTGAAGCTGATCCCCTGTACAACAGCCCAAAATATGGAATACACAGTTCCACCTGTCTGCAGTCCAAGAGAACTGGTCACTTTTGATCTGGACATCAGATTCCAGCAAGTAAGACAGCATTAGTTAAGATTAAGATTCAAGAATGGCATGTTTCCATGTCTCCAGGTGTCACTGACTTTCTGTCTTCTTTCATTATGCTATCGCTTTCTAAATATATGCATACTTTTAGGTGAGCGATCCAGTTGCAGTGGAATTCAGTCTGAACACTCAGATGTTCTTGCTGTCCAAGAAGAGCCTATGGCTTTCTGATGGATCCATGGGTTTTGGACAAGAGAGTGATGTAGGCTTTTCTGAGGGTAAGTCCTATTAGTTCCAAAGACTTTTAGCATCTGGGCCGTGAAGATCTACAGGACTATAGATGTATAGTCTAAAATACTTGGTATTGCTTCTGTCAGTTTTGCAAAGCCAAGATTTTTACCTTTCACATAGACATTTCTTTCATGTCCATACAGCTTGGCATACATAATGTTCACAGTAAACATTACTTCATTTTTGTATATATTGTGAGAGAGTTGTTGCATGTTATTAAAAGAAAATATCATCTGAGGTCAAGCCAAAAAAAAGCACTGAATTTAGAGTTATAATGTCTTAAAATCAAATGTGGAAGACAAGCATTAACATTTTGGTAATGAGAAATTGAATTTGACACTTTTTGATTAATCTTAGTATTGCTTTCTGGCCACTTGGCATGAATTACTGCAAAACCAGTGGTTACTTGGAAGGTTGAAAATAATTCTTAAAGCAATTGCATCTAATTATGGATTTGTAGTTTCCTGGCTAAAAAAATGTAAATAAAATAAAATAAAAATACATTTTTGTGATTTGGGCTTCACATTTTCACTTTTCTCAGGTGATACAATATACGGCCGTGTCATGGTGGACCCCGTGCAGAACCTGGGAGATTCTTTCTTCTGTAGCATCGAGAAGGTGTTCCTCTGCACAGGTGCTGATGGATATGTACCCAAATATAATCCAACCAAGTTTGAATTCGGATGCCTGGCTGACTCCCCTTCATTGCTGTATAGATTTAAGATTCTTGTGAGTATTTTTATGTTTTTTAAGTATGCAGAGAGATGCAAAATAGTACTTAACAATCTATTTTTCCCTTCCCTTTTCTCATTTTCAATCTAAAATACTTCACCAGGACAAGGCTCAGCCAGAGACTCAGGCACGTGCATTTGGCGATGTCAGTTTTAATGCTGTACTGGCAGCGGATGATCCATCAGCCATGTCACTCGTCAGGCAACCAGGATCTGATGGCTTTAGACTAGACTCTACAGCCATGTTCCAGGTATCCTGTATGCTACCGTTTCCTGTAGCCAATGACTCATTGTGAATCATATATGTGCTGTCTTGACTTGGAGGGATGTAAAAAAGTTTAATCTTTAAAAATGACTTAAATTAGGGCCAGAAGATCCCATTTTATAAAAACTGATTATAAATTGACTATATATACTGTACTTTTCATTGCACTAGTTAATTTTGGATACTTAAGTATTACCGTTTCCATTCTGTTTTGTGCCAAATTTCAGTCTCTGTGTCTTTTGCGTCAGTTTAAGTTGAATATACTTCTAAAATGTACATAATTTTGTCTACTTCTCAGGTTGCTGCAGGTCGTGAATGGTACATTCACACCATTTACACAGTTCGCTCAAAGGAGAATGCCAATAGAGGCATTGGAAAACGCAGCATAGAGTACCACTCAGTGGCTTCCACAAGCAATGAGCTGGTCTTGACCCCACCTATTTCAAAAGGCCATCGCTGGAGGAGGTCAGTTGCCAATAAAGTTCCAGAAATTGCTGAAGATATTGGAGAAGACAACAACCGTGGTACCAATATTATGCATATAGCCCTGGACCGCACCAAGCGTAGGTCAGTGGCATCAAATGAGCTGTTTGCTGATGGTCTGGAACCCAGTGAGCTGCACACAGATGATGAAGAGGAGGGTCTGGTAACTGTGGTGGGGGCAGTGGTCGGCCTGCTGCTGATTGTCCTCATTATTGTCACCATCGCACTGGTGCTGAGATCCAGACAGAAGGATGGGAAGGAGGGATGGAGGGAGGGCGTGCAGGAGGTGGTGAAAGGGTCTGTCAGTACGGAGCCCATGTTGGTGGTGAAGATGCAAGATTGCCACAACAGCTCAGAGGTCTGAGCAATGAATGTGTGGACAGACCGATGGACATGTAGGAAGTATATGGGAGCTTTTATAATTTTTTTTTTTTTTGGATTTTCTTTAAAAAAAATTGATATTGAATTACGTTCATAACACCAAAAATCTATATTCATCATGTCTGTTATTAGGTGTGCCTGTAAATGGGGGAGAGTTCTACAATACCGAATCTATACTGATCACCACAACAGCAAAGCAACATGACATCGCTATTTGCTTTTTTATTTAACACTCAAACTTGTCTTGCAAGTAGCATGATATTTCTGTACTCTCTTACTTGCTTTGTGGTGTTTAAGTGCCTGAAGCAACTACATCCCTTCAGGACAGTCCCAGTCACCCAGTGAACATTTACGATAAAGTAAACGTCACACAGGACAAGTCAAGAGATATAATGCCGCAGGTGTACCTCCGGGAAAGGAGACTAGATGTTAATGATATGTGCATCAATGAAAAGAATATTTCACCTCACAAAGAACACTCAGACGTTATCAGTCTGCCCCCTTGTCACTGAACGTTTCATATGTTTTTCTCAAAATGCATGAATGATAACTAGCCCGTCATTTCTGCAGCTTGCTGAGGATAAAATATATTACTGTACACATGTTGTGCAGTATATTCTAAATAGCAGAAGCTTAACAATTATATTATGGATGCAAAAATCCAGTATCCACTCTGTCATCTCACTTATTGACCATAAAGTTGTTAAAAAACTATCCACTTGCAGAGGATAATGGAAAATAAAAGGTAAATACTGGACTTCTGATATATATTGTACTCATAAGCTAAATGTGTTTGGCTTCAAAACATTTCCGACCATGCTGTGTGAGTACATTCATATTAATTCTGGGGTGAACTGTGCCTTTAAGCCTACAGTTTAGTCATGAAATATTTGTTGGGACAGTCATAAAGACATTAAGACAGAATGGCACCATTTGTGTTTCATCTGTGAACTAAACCTGCAGAACTCTATTATCAGACTCCAGCAGGTGAAAACCACTGCTGATAAACTTTTACGTTTAATCACCAGCTGGGCATTTGTTATTCTTTCACCATATCTGCTGTTCTTTGTTTTGTTTACCATATAATGAGGAGTGCATGTATTATGTATTTCTGTTGTTGCTTTTTATTTTATTTTATTTTGTTTTTGTTTGTTTTTTTTAAATACAGTACAGTAGTAAATCAGTACAGTTTTAATACTCATGTTTACAGCTAATCACTTGTACTTGTAGCACAATGTTCACTGCTGTCCATCCTCACAGTGTTGTTGCTCCATGTTTTTCTGTGATGTTGTCTTTTTTATTTAAAAAATAATAATGACACTGGTTAAGGTACGTATGTAAAAAGACACTCATCTCAGGAGTTATTTCTTTTACAAAGAATGGACTGTGTGTTATAACACAATTTACTACTGCTGACTGAAGAGAATCTCTCCAGAGCCACTTTCAACTTCTGTGTTACACTGCTAATAAGTGTGGTGCTGTGAACATTCAGATACTGTATCCATATCCAATGAACTGACCCCAGTTCTTCCCACATTATGTTCATCTAAGCTTTATTTGTCACTAGTGTTGTGTGGGATTTCAGTGTTCTGACTCATGTTTCTGAACAAATGATGCAAAGAAAATAGCTGCTCACAGATCAGTGTGTCACTATGAAAAATATCACATTTGAGACTTTTGATATAATCTCATAATTTTGTCAATGTCACTGGTGCAATTTCTTGTTTATATGTGTTGTTAAAACTATGTCTTACTCTGCTATGAATATACAACATGCTGATATAACTGTTCCTGAATATTTGTCTTCTTATGGTGTTGTTAGTCATCATTGTATAATTATTTCTACTATTCATCAGGGTTAGTTGATGTGATGAACATGAGCCAGAAAACAGCTGAGGTGTGAATCTTTGAGGTATGTCAGGATTTATACATCTAATAGCCAGCTGTGTGTGTGTGTGTGTGTGTTTCTTTCTTTCTTTCTTTTTTCTTTTGACCCTGGTGAATTTGGAAATAGCACCATATCTGGCATCAAATGCACTTTTTGCGTCACATCCCTCACATGCCACTACAAGCTATGCAATGTAATGTATACCCCACAGCCAGTTATTCCCATAATATGACAAATTTAGCACAATCAAACTTGATATTTACTTTGTGTCTTTTTATGAATGGGTTTTTATGTATATGTATTTAAGAATAAATACTGTTTACCAGTGCCTTCTGTTATTTTGTTGCTTTAATCTGTACATTCAGATTTAGAGGTAGCATGGAGGATTTAGTCCAACTTTAAAAAAAAAAAAAAAAAAAAAAAAAAAAAAAAAAAAGGAAAAAATAAAAAAATAAAAAAAAAAAAAAAAAAAAAAAGAAAAAGAAAAAGATCCTTTGATGCTTCATTTGACTTCACTGCTTTAAGATTGAGAATACTTGAGACTTTATCCCCTAAAAACTTAACTTTACTTCACACTGAAAAATCTCTCGCTTTGACTTCCACAAGTTCTTAGATGAATACAAAATAAGTTATGAACCAGCAAGCAACAGGCAAGCCCTGCATTGCTAAACATGCACCTTGAATATTTGTCTGTCATGTTATGTTTTATCGGTCATTTCATAGAAACGAAAACTTCCCAGTGATTTTCAGCTCCGTTTTCACCATAAGCACACGCATTGTTAAGTTACATTCAAAGGCAAAGTAGGAACGATTAGGGAAATAAAGTAAATGACACCAATTAGGCGCGTCAGTGAAATATGTTAGGTTACAGAACATCTATAGGAAAAAGGATTTAAATGCTCCCCTGGGCAGCACTGAAATAAAAGTGTAATTTGTGATTTCACAGATTGAGGAATATTGCTCACCTGACCGCCGTGCCATTAAAGCATATATAATTGAATTGTAATTGAACTGAGAGAGAGCGAAATCTGATTGGTTGAGACCGAAGTGACGCTCCACAAATATGCCCACATCCCTCCCGCCATCCTTTTCCTTCACTTCCTTCACTTCCTGCAGTGTCAGTTCGGCGCTGCTGGTTGGCTTGAAAACATGGCGACTGCTGGTACATCTGGAGATGACCTGAGGAAAGAGCTGACATGTGCGATTTGTTTGGACTTCTTCAAAGACCCTGTCATTCTGAAATGCGGCCACAATTTCTGTCGCTTTTGCATCTGTATGCACTGGGATGAAAATGGCGGAGACTACGGGTATCAGTGTCCTGAGTGCCGAACGGTAAGTTAATACACTGTATAAGCGTCTGTTTGGGTTTTTTTTTGGCCGTGTATTTCTTCTCAAAACAAATACAATAGCATAGCTGTGACAGGATTTCTTCGATGTATTTTTTTTATACATACATTATTATTATTTATGCAGGATCACGCTGTTTTTGATAAATAACGGTTACCTACGCAGTGCATTTTGCGGTTTCTGCTGCTGTGATAGCTGGATGTTTTTTTGTTTGTTTATTTTTTAAGCTAATGATAGCCAACGTTAAACTGTCAACACATAAGTTGGTCGGTTTAAAAATAATAATAATAATAAAAATAAATAAATAACGAGCCCTTTTAGCTCCTATGGAAATGCTGTAATGCACACTGTGCTTGATTAGACCTTTTCATTTTCTTTCTTTATTCCCTCAGGTGTTCAACAAGAGGACCTTCACTAAAAACTACCTGGTGCAGAACTTGGTGGCCAAACTGGATGATCTGGAGTGTCTGGGGGCTTGTCCTACCCCATCCAGGCCCGTTAAATTTGATGAAAAGTGTGAACATCATGGTGAAGAGATGAAACTGTACTGCCAGACCGATAAGAGGCCTATCTGTGTTGTCTGCAGGGAATCTAGATCACACAGGTTGGTTTTTTTGTTTTTTTTTTTTTTTTTTTTTTTATTTTTTTTTTTTTCTTTTTTTTTTGGATGAAGAAATTCAAATGTTTAGTAGCTATGTGCTATTGTTTTTATCATGTATTGCTTAAATAACTTGCACACATTTACTCTATAAAATATTACAAACTTGATGTGTACCCATTCTCATTGAGAATTGGGAACAATAGCATGACTGTGAGCTGCTGATGCACATCATGACCCCCACACCAGCATAGGGAAGGACTGCAGTAGGATTCTTTATCACTTCATAACAAGGCTTTAATGTAGCAGGAGTGTTGTAGAAAGTCTGTTTTTTGGCACTGATGTACCCAAGCCAACTTTAGAAGCATCACAATGGGTGCAGGTTTAGCAGAGCAGTGTTTGGGGCACCCACACAGCAAGCTACGACAGGCGAAGTAACTGCTGGAAATGCGAAGTGAGCAGGTCCCAAGCACACAGAATAAAAAAGGACATACCTTCTGGGTCTGAAACATGAAGCCAGTGCAGAACTGCTTTAAACCTGAATTAAAGTCCACCAGGGGGTGGTGGTGGCTAAAGACTTCTGGTCCTATAGAAGTCTGTGGGGAAAATGGCCCTCTGCCAGGACCTCAAACCCTTTTCTGCTGAGTTTATGATCTCAGTTGCTCATTTCTGGTCATACTATATAAAACATTAAGTCCATTTTTAGTACATTTTGGACCTAAGTGTCAGGAAGGAGGGTTATCCAGAATACACTCATTGGATAATGACTTGAGTTACACGTTCTCAGCCAATGAGCGTGTAGTTTCAGAATCGGATCCACTGCGTGTCATCACATGTGGTTCTAAAACACTAATTTTGAGGCTTCAAATTTTGGGGCTCCATTAATCAGTGGGTGACGTTATGGTAGCCACATCCATCTTTTATACTGTCTGTGGTCCCAAGCAACTTCTCAAATTCAAGGCGAGTGGTCAAAGTGACTCCCAGTGAGAGCGAAGGATAATGTTTGACATGACAGGGTGGGGAATACACAGGGTTACCTAGGCAGTCAGAGCCTGGAACATCTACTAGCTACCAACCGTCAGCAACAAAGTGATGCACAATGAGCAAATGGTCAGCTAAAGGTGTCCATAAAACCTAAAAACTGGATTGTGGGACTTGCACCTATTGGGGGGGGGGCAGGCAAACTATCATTTCGGTGCACTTCTGTAGCTCTGTTTTGTTCTGTTTTTTTTGTTTGTTTTTTTAAGCTAATGGTAGCAAACGTTAAACTGTCAACACATAAGTTGGCTGGTTTAAAAATAAAAATAAAAAATATTAACCAGCCCTTTTAACCTTTTACTAAGATGCTTTGTGATTCACTTATCTTTACCAGGGTTTAGTAGTCCTAACTTTTAAGGGAACACCTAATAAGTACTTCGTGTTCATTCTACCACACAGATACTCTTGTGTAGTCTATTTTACCTACCAGATAATTGGAGATAACTTTGTGTTGACTCTAAAAAGGAACAGAGGTCCAGCTGTCATCCTAAAATGGATAAGGGGCCCTGAAGTCTTGGGACAGCTACAGATGCAGACATGAGATGCTTGTGAAGAGGACCCAAGGTCATTTTCTGAGCTGGGTTGTCAAGTTCCAGAAGGGTTTCACTGTGACTTTAGGGTTGTGACAAGTTGCTCTAACTACATGCCCTTTTTTTTGTTGCAGACACCATGAGGTGGCACCAGTGCCAGAAGTTGTGAATGACATGAAGGTAGGACTAAATGTTAGTTTGCTTGGTAGTGTTGTATGTTTTTTAAATTAGTCTCATATTATATATTGGTAAATTGGACATTGTGACTTTTGCCACACTTCATTACTGATCTAAAATGTGTGCACTGTTGGTGTGCTTTCCTGAGTGTATGTTTTAATGTACACTTGTTACAGATGGAGTTGAAACTGAGGCTAATGGAGCTCAACTGGCAGAAGTCTCAATGCGTAAAAGTTATAACGGCTGATGAGATCACTAAAAGTGAATTGAGGGTATGGCATGAATATTCTTGGCTTGCTTTTTTTTTCCTCCGGACCTTGGTGTATATTTGCTTCAAGTGGTGAAGTTGTACATATTACTTACAAACATTCAGTTGCACACACCAGTGACATTTTAGTTGAACACTGAACATGCACTCCTCAGCCACAGCCATCCTAAAGGTGTGGTCCTATTACGTTCTGGTTAATATATATTCAGTCTGTTTCCCATTGACTTCTGTTGAGGCCTAAAAACAGACAAATTTCAAATGTGCATTTTTGTGTTTGAGAGCATTGTCAGGATGACTCAAGCAGATTCACAGGTCCAAGTTCAACTCTGTTCAGTTTTGGTCAGGCAGATGTACTTGACACCCTGATGCATTATTTGGAAATGCAGAAGTTGTATATTTAATACATTATCACATTAAACGACAACAAATGGAACCACAGCTCTCATATCATTTATAGTTTGATTAAACTGACAAATGTGGTGGTTCACGTGAACTTGACTGGAAATGTAATGTGGTAATGCCTTAATTCTCCAAACCTTTCTCTGGTCTAGCTGAAAAAGCAGAGACTCAAGGAAAAGATTGAAGCGGACGTCGGTGCTCTCGTCCAGTTTTTGCTGGACGAGAGGGACTCCCTGCTTGAGAGCCTGGATGCTGAGGAAGTGGCCACCGTGGCTCTTATAGATGACAACTTAAAGACGGTGGCAACAGAAGCAGCAGCTGTGGACAAAGCTATAGCAGCTATCCACAGCAAGATCAATGGGAAAACTAGCTTTGAGGTCAGTTGACATAAGGGGTTGAATCTTAAATTGTCATACCATGGCTAGGACTTCACAGTAGAGTTGCATAACAGTGTTTGTCCTGAGCTTCAAAAAGGGTAAAATCCAGTGGTCTCAATTTTAGCCCTGAGAATGTCTTAAATACAGCTAAAAACCAAACCAACATGCAACCTTTCAATTTTACAGGAAAATGAAAACATTTTTGTAACTTTCTCCCTCAATGATAATCCTGTATTTTAAATAAAGCTGAAATAACAGCACAACCATTCTCTTTAGGTTGACAATGGTAAATGGTTTCAGACAGTGTTGTGGTTATAAAATTAGAAATGGATACACCCCCTGCCTTGCTTTCCCCGCAAAGCTTTAAATATTTTGTTTACTATAAATACTCTGAAGCCCAAATCATAGTATTCAGATGTCACATAGGCAGTCAAACATAAGGCTTCCTGGAAAAAAAACCCACCAGCAAATGACTGCCATCATGCAGTAATCTGTATTTTTACTGGGACAATCTTCTCTACATCACCATTAAAAACCAGAGGTGCTGTGGACTCAAACACATTGCTTAACCATTCATCATGTGAAGACTGTCATGAAACTGGTCTCACTTCATTCTTATAAAATGACAGGTTTTAAATATTATGGTAAATGGCAGAAACCCTGATGAGTTTACCACAGTGCAATAAGGATTAAGGATCAAAGCATCCCTGTAATGGCATGTGGTGGGAGATGCAGTTTTTGTTTTTTTGTTTTTTTTTTTCTCCATACTACTTATTAGTGGGGGGGATTCAAAATGTCATAAAACTTGTTTTAGTGTTTGAATTAAATATTAAACCACCAGCTGTTAATTATTTTTTTCCCCTGCAACAGAGCCTTGCTGAGACATTTAATGAG
>VUQI01024840.1:11803-25768 GCA_015106735.1 Paratilapia polleni | reverse complement strand
ATTTTGGACAATTTCATGATCCCAACTTTGTGGGAACAGTTTGGGGATGGCCCCTTCCTGTTCCAACATGACTGCTCACCAGTGCACAAAGCAAGGTCCATAAAGACATGGATGCGTGAGTTTGGTGTGGAAGAACTTGACTGGCCTGCACAGAGTCCTGACCTCAACCCAATAGAACACCTTTGCGATGGATTAGAGTGGAGACTGCGAGCCAGGCCTTCTTGTCCAACATCAGTGTCTGACCTCACAAATGCGCTTCTAGAAGAATGGTCAATAATTCCCATAAAAACACTCCTAAACCTTGTGGAAAGCCTTCCCAGAAGAGTTGAAGCTGTTATAGCTGCAAAGGGTGGGTCGACATCATATTAAACCCTATGGATTAAGAATGGGATGTCACTAAAGTTCATGTGTGTGAAGGCAGACGAGCGAATACTTTTGGCAATATAGTGTATATGCAGCAGCTACAGCTCTCCAAAGCACCCATCTACTTTAGCCATAGCTAAAGTAAGTATGCGGTAAAGCAGTTGGCTTTTTGGCGCATTAGTTGGCTGTCACATTGACACCTCATACATCAGACACCTAAAGATGAGTCAGTAGAGCTCTGCATCGAGAGTCCAACGCTGGGGGATGAATTCATGGTGCTCAACCCTGTGAACACTGGGATAAAATGAAGAGCACACGCCAGGTCTTGCTCCCGGCCTGAGTGCCACCTTTAGGCTTGGAGACAGAGGACTCTTCCACAAAAAAAAACAACTCTTGTTTGGTCTCTGTTTGATCTCACTGTAGCTGGTGACTCAGCTCTCCACACCAGTGATGATCCTCAACATGAAACCCAGTTTGACGCAGAGTTGATGTTTGGCCTCTGCACAAATCTGTGAAATCACAGATGAAATCATCCAAGTGGTCAGAACGGGTTCTTTGATTGAGCAATGCTCACATAGCCTCTGTGCCAGAAGTGATCCAGAGGTGCACAAGGAGAGGATACCGAAGGGGAGAGTGGCCAAATTTAAATCAGGTATCATTTTTAATTTTCTGGGTGAATCAGGCACATGCAGACAAAGCACAGTGTTTTGTTTTGTTGTTTGTTTGTTTTTTCCTCCAGTGGTTACTAACATGTAGTGTCTTTCCAGTGGTGCACAGGCTTAAACATAAATAAAAATAAAGGATTGCTAACTGTCTCTCTGGGAATTATGAGCATGGTTCATAATGAGGCCATTTCAGACTTGTGAGTACAGGAGCCATTAGAGAAAGCAATGTACAAGATAAGATGTTACATGTCTATGCTTTGTTCTCTGTCTTTTCTCAGGAGGCCAGACACAGTTAAACAGAAGAATGCTTTTCCGCCAAACTTCATCCACTCTCTGGACTCCACACACATGATGCTGACTGCACTCCACTGCTATAGGTATCGTGTCATATACTGCTTAAATACCTTAAAAACTTGAAATAGCAGAGTTTCCTTGCGTCCTATGTTGGCTTTACAGAGTAATTTTTATAGAGGCATTCATAATATATTTCATATATTGAAACCATGTGTGATCTCTAATTGGCTTTGAAAAAGTAGTGTCATCTTAAATCCATTCATCATCTCAAACAGGCATTCTCTTCATTCATTCACTCATCATGACACTATCACTGACTTTAAATGAACAACTGCTGTTGCTGGATTTGACCTTTTTTTTTTCTTTGTCCTGTACACCTACCTGTTTTAGTAACATTGTCTACTTTTTTTTCTCTCTTTCCTTTGAATTGTTGGACATGACCTCCCATAATGCCTTCGTTTCCTCCCCTCTTGTCCCCTCTCAGTGCTGGTCTGACATTTGTCTCGGTTCACGACTGTTTCTGGACCCACGCTCTCACTGTGGACACCATGAACAAGGTAATACGTTAAAGTAGTCTTTTCTTTACTCCAATTTCACCATTTCTCATTTGTCTAAGTTCTGATCACCACTGTTTCCGTTCTACTTTGATCATGTATTTTGAGGGTTTTGTGTTTGCCTCCTTTTGCTGATTAATTAAAGCTAAAGGTGACATGTGATTGAATTCTTCTTGCTTTCTTTTGACTTGATATTGACATTTCTTTTTTAGCGTGAACTGAGTAATGAGTTTTTTTGGTTTGTGTCTTAGAGAACTGAGCTTCTTTTAGCACTTCTATAGCCGATGGAGGTGATAAAAATATTTTGTGTTGTGTCTATGACTGGTGCTTCTGTTCTGAGATAGAAGCTTAGTGATGCCAGTAAAACAAACTTCATGTAGTCTCTGCTTTGTACATGTACAGGTTGCAGGTAGCACCAGCAGACAGTGCCTGATGTGCTGAATAAATGACTGCCTGCCCCCGCCAGCTGAAACTCGCTTCTCAGGCCCAGACTGAGACACAGCATAGAATAAAATGGATCAAATTACCATAAGGCCCCAATTTTCTGTAGATGTAGCTTCAGAGCAGTCACAGTTTTAACTTCACCCAATCTCAGAGGAGTTAGAACCAATGAAGCAGTTCCCCCTCACTGCATTTATTCTCTCGCATATTCTCCATCTCAGTGTGTGAGTGTACGCCTCCTTCATTACACAGGTAATTGAACACAGTGGTAGACGAAAGGTATTAAATATCTTGGTCAACACCTAAGTGCACGAAGAAGATCCTTGTTTTAATGGCAGCTGATTCTTCTTTCATTCACCAGTTTTCCTTTACTGCCCATCCTGTTACAAAGGGATGGATCCTGTCAGCACTGGGTGAGGGGTGGGGTACACCTTAGACAGGATAAATGTGTTTCTGATTCACAGTGAAATGCACCCACAAATCACAATAATTAAACGTTTGAGGAATTTGACTTAAACAACACGAATCATAAAGGAAGGAAGCTTCAATAACAGCTCTTCTGATACAGTCAGAGATGTGGACTTTAAAAAGGTGGTGTGGGTTTTTAACAACAAAACGTGACAAAGAAATACCTGTCTGATGGTAAGACCATATATACCGTTACTGTATATTTACAGTACTGTGGAAAAGTCTTGAGCCATCCCTCATTTCTTTATATTTTGATAGGAAAATGGGAAATATATGCAGCAATTTATTAAAACATGTGCATGACCATCTTACTCTTCAACACAGCCTGAATTCTCTTAGACATGCTTTCTTCTAATTTCTTTAAGCAGTCTTCAGGAATAGTTCTCCAGGCTTCTTGGAGGACATTCAAAGCTCTTCGTTGGATGTTGGCTGCTTTTTGTTCTGTTCTCTCTCAAGATGATCCCACACTGCTTCAATAATCTTGAGGTCCAGGCTCCGTGGAGGCCAGACCATGATTGATAGTCCTCCATTGTATGTTTTTCCTATTCAGGTATGGTCTTACTGCATTGATGGTGTGTTATCATTGTCATGCTAAAAAATGAAGCCGTTGCCAGTCAGATGTTTTCCAGATGGTATTGTATGGTGGATCAAAATCAGATGGTACTTTTCTGCGTTTATAATTCCATCGATTTTTGACAAGATCTCCAACACCACTGGCTGAAAGGCAGCCCCAAACCATGACAGAGTCTCCACTGTGTTTTAAAGATGGCTGTAAATAATCACTGTTGTACTTCTCTCCTGACCTCCACCGTACATGTTGACAATGATTTGAACAAAAAATTTCAAATTTGGATTCGTTACTCCATAAGACCCATTGACACTGATTTTCAGTGCACTTCTTGTGTAATTTGACATACCTCAGCCTTTTCTCCCTGTCTCCCTTACTTAAGAATGACTTCTTGACAGCCGCCCTTCCACTGAGACCGTTTCTGATGAGGCTTCAGTGAACAGTAGATGGATCAACTGAAGGGCCAGATGCATCGCCCTATTTCTTAAGGACATAACTTCCAGATACTGTTCATCTGCTGTAGATAGTTTTTTAGGCCTGCCACTTCTTCTTTTGTCCTCCACTTGTTTGGTTTCCTCAGCTTTTTTTTAAGGACACACATATGCCAAGTTTTGGCTAATAGCTCTTTGGGAATCACCTTGTTGCTGCAAAAGTACTATTTTGAACACTGGTTCATCCTTTGAGTTACGTGCCTTTTTTGTGCATGAATGATTCACAGGTCAGTGTTAAATGGCTTAACAATCAGGAAAACCCTTCCTCTGAAAATGGTCAGGTACAAGGACTGGACTGAAAATGGGTGAAAAAGCATCCAATGTCCAAAGAAAAACTGAAACACCTTCAGAAAGTCTGGAGAACTATTGTTCAAGACCACTTTAAAAAATTACAAGAAAGCCTGGCTCTTTGGAACCAAAATATAAAGAAATGAGGGGTGGCTCAAGAGTTTTCACAGCACTGTATGAGTCTTTACAGAAGGGTGCATAAGGTTATTAGGCTCTTTGATAAGCAGTTTGCAGACTAGTTTGATGTGCATTTAGAGATTCAGCATGATTTTGTGGTGGATGATGTATCATCTTTTGATAATTGACTATTAACTGTAAGTTAAGCTAGCTAGAGCCAACAAATGTTTATCATGAGGTTCTTTAAAAAGTATGGAAAAACATTTGATTTTTAATTAGTGTTCTGATATCTAGGCCTGGATAAATATGGAAATAATAGTACAATACTGAAAGCTTATTTTTCAGCACATTTGAAATAAAAAAAGCTTTTGAAAGGTTTTGAAGCAAGAATGGAGAAGACATACAAGGCATGCCAAGGCAAAGTTGTTTAAGCTCTTGGAGCTGATCCATTTGCCAGATTTGGTTGTGTCCCTTACATCCCTTTTCTTCTCTGCTCCATTCATTATTTACCTGGTCAACAAGCCCAAGGAGCTTGTCAGTCAAGTGTTTAGACTGAACTAAATCAAAGTACACTTCACTCTGCCTCATCCTCCTCCTGCCAGGTTTGTCGGGAACAATTTGTCGCCCTGCACAGCCAGCCAATCCTTCAAGAGCTGTCCAGCTTCCTGCTACAGAAATACTGCACTGGAGTCCCGTGAGTTTACACCCGCACGGAGGAGCACTTTTGACGGGGCTTGTACACACAGATCCCAGGAGCACTACTGTGGTTGCTCATGCAGCAAAATTTTTGTCATACAGTATCAACATTTCAGCAAATTATTATGTAATAGCTACTAGTTCATATTTTCATACTTAGTTGCACCTATCTGCAATCTGTCCCTCTTTTCCTGTGTGAGTTGTTCTCACATAACAAACCATCATTGTTATAACTCTGTGTGTTTTTGCTATATTGTGTTATCTTTAACAAATTTTATGATATAGATAAGAGCTACCACAGACTGAACACATTCAGCTCCTACATGTGCACATGTTAACAAATATAAGAGGTTATATCCTTGTAAAACCCAGCGTTTTTTCGACAGTTGTATATGACATTAGATACAAAATGATTCTTTCTCCCCATATCCCATCTGGCCTCAGGGTGGGTTATGCTCATCATCTGACTGTGGCTTTCTCCCTTTGGAATAATTGGACACCTTTTCCAAAGCGTCCACTTCCGCAGCAGCTCACACCTTCTTTGTCTCTCTTATTTTACTACGATTATTACAATTACCAGTTTCGCAAACACGCATATGTCAGAGAAGAGGGCATGTGGAACTACAAAGACATTTTGGGTTGCTTAATTCACCAAAATATGGAACTAATCTTTCTTTAATATCAAGAAAAGTCCACCAACCACAAATGTATTTTACTGTGCAGAGTTATTATGCAGAGTCTGATGGTATAAAGTTGATGCCACTTTGATCTGCGGAATGATAAAACCTTCTCACTGCACAGACACAGAGAGTCTTTACAGTGGTGCCACTGACATCTTGTGCCTGATAGTTACACTTTTATAACAAAAATATATTTGAATATTCTGTGAATTTTTGTCAAGTCTTTATTAATAAATAAGAAAGAATAAATTAACATCTTTAACATGACATCCAGGTGTGAGCTACCTGCAGAGGTTTAAATTGCTGGGACCGTCAGTCAGC
Organism: Paratilapia polleni; assembly: GCA_015106735.1. Lineage (NCBI taxonomy): Eukaryota > Metazoa > Chordata > Actinopteri > Cichliformes > Cichlidae > Paratilapia > Paratilapia polleni. The sequence continues at coordinate 19,822 of VUQI01024840.1, read as the reverse complement.
AGAATTAAATTTCATTTGAAAGAGGGTTGAAACTCCAAAAGTGCAGTTTCCTTTGACTTTGTGCTTCTATAGAGACAAAAGCACATTCTTTTCTGAGTTAACTTTGTTGCTATTCTTTTTGTGACAGGACTGATGCCAAAAGCAAAAAGTACCAGGAGTATAGAAGGCTGATGATGCTGCTGGCCAAAGTGCCCCAGACAGGTCAGTCTGAATGAGGCTGTGTAGTTCCCAAACACCTGGGTTTGCTAAGGATTGAGTGTTTGCAAGGGCAGGACACAGGGTGATGGGGTTTGTTTCCTAATTGGGTAGAAGAGAACTTGTACAGGTATGCCCTAAAGCTCTGTTTGAGGTTAGCAGTAGGGCATACTGATGAACTGGCTTCATGCACAGTTTTGTATTTTCCTTCTTCTTTTATAGTTGCTAATTGTTGTTGTATGCTGTTGTATATTGTCCATACAATCACCACATTGTCAGAAGTGTCATCTAACTCCCAGATGAGAGGATTCAACATTTTCAAACAGGAAAAGGTTGACTCTGGTTAAAAAAAAAAAAAAAAAAAATAAGCTTATGTCATTGTGTGTTGTAACCATGTCTGCCTGCACGGCCATCAGCAGGTCCAGGTTCCTCATTTTACCTTTTGACGTAACCGGTCTTTCTGTCCATTGTTCCTCCCAGAGTGGAGGTACTGCACAGAGGAAGTGTCTCTCCCTGTCTGTCTGTCTGTCAGGTGGATGCAGGCTTTGCTGTTATGCAACCTCTTGCTCCATCTCCATCTGTACACTTACGATCTGCTTGGCACTGACAGCTGGGCTGTACCAATTGATTACTGTTAATTGTGTCCCTCCTCTGCATAATCAGCTTATGTGGCTGAGACCAGTCAGGTGTGCGCCTCAGGGATGCGTGTTCCCAAATGTCCACTGTTTTCTATAGCAGACCCAGTGAATGTGGATTATAATCTTTACTATAAAGGATCCCGAATTTATTATCAGGTTTCGGTGCGTGTAATGCAGAACATCTGCGAATCAGGTGCATCTACAACTATAGAGTTAGGGCTTTAAAAAAAAAAGGCTGGAGAGAGCACTCAATAACCTGTGAATGTTTTAACAGCTGGAGTTTGGTGATAACAGATTAGCTGTCTGTTAGAACAGTGAAGGCTGTCAGCTATTCACTGTGTGTGTTGGAATACTTTGTACTCTTTTACTACAAAAGTTGTATGTTGGCAACACTAAAATTAATCCGTTGTGTTTTCTTACTTCGGTGCAGCATCTGTGGTACACAGTGCCAGTCCTTCTGTCATCGTGGTCAACATTCTCAGTCATTCTTAAACAAAACACACTAACTTAAGAAAAAAGCAAACAGTTAAAAGGGTATATTAACATATGTACTACTTTATGACATAGCCAGAAGTTTGGATGTCTGCTGAGAGGATACTTATTAATGAACCAAAACTGTACTGATATCAGTACATCCCGCTTGCTATGTTTTGACAAGTTCCAACATATGTATTGGTTAGTTAGTATATTAACTTAAGCATTGATATCAACATGTTCCAGATATAATAAGCCTTTTCATTCTTAAACTTTTTATGTCCTTTCCTCAATAATTTACAGTGCAGCTCCTGCTGGTGTACCTAGCTGTCAGAGAGGCAGAGAGCACAGAAGGCTAAGCACAGAGTACAGGACAGGACCTCATTCAGAGCTAAAATTAGTATTCATGCGGTAATGGAAAATTTACTTGTGCTCAGTAAAACTTGAAACTAATTTGAAAATTAAAGTTCCTAAGCTAGATCTACTTAAAAGAATACCACCCTCCCCTTACTCTGTGGCATAGAGGTTGTAGCTTGGTCTTTGAATACATCTGAACAAACTATTTTCTAATGGGGATAAAATTCCATTGCAATTTACGGTGAATCATATATTATAATATATGTAACATTTTGAACATGTATTATATAATATGTGATCAAAAACAGGCCCATAAAAATTAAAATTCTTACCTGATTTAAATTTGGCCAATCTGCACTTCAAGATCATCTCCTTGGGCATGTCCAGATGGCTTTCAACAGCTGCTATTTAAGGACTGCTCACTGGAAGTGACCGCTTGCACTCTGCATTTACACCATGGACCTCAAACTTGTACAGATAGCAAATAACTTCTTATCCAATCGGACCCAAATTTGAAATAGAGAATCGGGATGAGAGTCTGTCTAGTTTTCAGAAGCCTTCAGAAGCCAGTTGTGAATTGGTCCCCAAGGTTGAGACTGTCAACGCAGTTATACTGCAACATCCTGAGACATCAGAAAGGAAACATTTAGCAGAAACAACCTAAACTGTGGTGTGTGCCAGCATGCCAATGTGAGCATGAGCAGAGCACATTGAAAATGAGTGGCGCGTTTTTCTTTTGGCCTCACTAACACAATCTTCACTCATCACCTGGACTGCTGGCCAGATACGCCTCCCTATGACTTCAAGTTGAAAATATAGTTGAAGTCAAGTTTTGACATACAGGAAGAGATCCAGCATGCAGCGCAAAGACACAAGTAGAAAGGGACATAACAGGACTTTAACCAAGCTATCTAAAAATAGCAGCTGTAGTAAAAACAGTCCAGAGTTGCACAAGAAGATGATCTTGAACAGGAGATTCGCAAATTTAGATTGTTATAGGCCCATTTCTAGAACTTTTTGATCACACCAAATATTTTGGTTTATGACCAAATACCTGCAAAATGAACGACATTCCTATGAGATGGACTTTGTAATCATTATCTTAGCATGCCAACAGTTACCATAATTGGTAACTGTTGGCATGCTAAGACGTGAAACTTAAAATTCAAACATCATAGCAGCTTAACTTCAGGTAACTGTAGTTGTTCTGTGAAGATTTATTTTTATTCTTGAGCCAAAAGTACCTCACAATTATTCATTTAATTAGCTAAACATGTGACATCTCACACTGCCTTTAAGGTGTTCCCGTGGAAGCTAGTTCCATGAAAATTATTAGATTAGAGGCGATGTTGCTGGTATCTGCACTTTTGTGTTGTTGTTGTTGTAGAATTCCAGTCACTGCTATACTAGCTGTTTTTTTGCCAAAATGTAGCTGTACTATGTGGTACTTTTAAGTTTTGTTTATGTGTTTTTATGTAGGTCATATAACTACTGTCCAGTGACTAAATCTGCTCTGACACATTGCGTCCTCCCTCTCCAGGTGATTTTGATCTCCAGCGGGTGAAAGAATCCACTTATTTCTTCAGCTGAGAGGCTCGTGAGAGCAAGCGAGTAGAGAGAGATGAGTGGAATTGACAGAGTGCAGCAGGGAGGCTGCAGGCTCCAGGGTCCCTACCGGCGTTGTCTACCACAGACGTGAGGACATTGATCCAGCCGCACCCTTGCCTGCCTCCTGGTCCTCAGCCTGGCTGGAGCTGCTGGAGGCGTTCACAGTGAACTCGCCTGATTAACTGACTAGTAGACTGATGGGAAAATGGTGAAAAATGAGGGAATCAGCACTGGATGGGAATGCTAAGACTCAGGTTTTTCTACCTACAAACTGTTATTTTGGATGATTGGTGGTGTGTGTGTGTGTGTGTGTGTGTGTGTGTGTGTGTGTGTGTTCTAAAGATCTCCACTGAGCAAGGATCTGCCTCTGCAACTATTCCACCTCATCATCAACGCTGTCTCTTACTGAATGGCAGGATGCTTTCTGACGTATTGCTGAAACATTTCATCTCTTTCTGAGGGCATTTAAAGAAGAGACATTTGAGAGGACATGAAAGACTGAAAAGGGCATGTAAAGGACACAGAGAACAAGATATGGACTGATGAATCAGGGTCTCTGAGATGGACCCACAGTATTCTTACCTTCTAAGCACTTGACAGTTGCCCTAAAATAAATCTGTTTCTTAAAATGTCTCCTTACTCATTTGAAACTTCAAAGAAATGGTTTGTATTCTTAGTGTGCTTAAATAGGATGAATCAGACGGCCTGTTATTTAGTCATTTCTGCATATTTCAATCCTATTGTGTAGATCGTGGGATGAAGGCCTCCTTTTAGATGCACCACAAAGGGTTTGCAGGCTTCACTAATCAACTCAGATCTTATTTTTCTGGGCCAGTGCCACATGTAGAAGTAAAAATAGCAGAAGTGCTATCTGATCATTGCTGGAAACGTTACAGCAGTTTCAGACAAAAGGTGCTGTTGATGTTCAAAGGCAAGTGTAGGCTCAGCCAAACAAAGCTGGCTGAGTGACAATGTAATGAAATGGAAATGATCTTTGAGGGGGCGTAAATAGCGTGCTGATTGGACCGCAGCTTTTTTGCGTGTGATTTTGTGTGTCAGCATACACACAGAGATTATCTTCATATTTTATGAACCATGAGACGTGACTTTGATCAGTTAATTTATGGGGGTGCAAAAATTATATATTTATATATAAAAATCATATCTTGATTTGACAGTTTTAATTTTTAGTGTGCTTTTTGGGATGACCATTACTGTTGGCAATTTACAGTTACTGTCAAACACTGTATGAAAAGTTCAATTAAATATTTATGTGTTAAATTTATTATTAGAATTTATCAAACAGCCCAGTGGTTCTCAAACCGTGGGGTGCAGAGACACTGCAAGTGAGGTGTGTAAAATACCAGTGAAGCTAAGTTGAATAAATACAATTTTTTTTTTAGGGCAAATAAACAAACAAGAGTTTGCTGATGTTATTGTGCTAAGAATTATTTCACTAAAATTCAATTTGGATCCTTCTCTTTTCATTAATGATCGATAAAAATTGGGGGGTGTGGGGAATATCAAAAAAAGTTTGAGAACCACTGGTATTACCTGATATGGCTGATAGAGCTCAGTAGCACCAGAAAAAAAAAGTTTGTCAATAAATATATTTGCTTTTTTTTTGTAAATAGTGTTAAGCTAACTACTTGGTGTTGTTAGCTTCATATTTGACAAACCGGTAATGAGACAGACTGCTGTTGGTCTTCTCATGGAGGTTTCAGCAAGAAAGCAAATAACCAATGAAAAAAAATTCCTATGAGACTATTATGGGAGTTCAGGCTGTAGTAACACCTTTATAGATTTTGTGGTGGAGGTTGTCATTATGGTTATGTAATCAGTACACCATCAGAAGATGTTTACAAAAGTGAAATCTACAGTAGTGTGCAAAAGTCTTGAGCCACCCAAGGAGCCAGACTTTCTTGTAATTTTTTAAAGTGGTCTTGAGCAATAGTTCTCCAGGCTTTCTGAAGGTCTCTCAAAGTTTTTCTTTGGACATTGGCTGCTTTTTCAATCATTCTCAGTCCAGTCCTTTTAGCTGACCATTTTCAGTGGGATGCTTTGTTTTGTTTCTTTGTTTTCTGCTTGTTTGTTAAGCCACTTAACACTGACCTATAAATTATTCAAGCATAAGAAATTTTTAAAAAATCACTAACTCCAAGGATGAACCAGTGTTGTGTCTACACATAACAGACAACTTAGCAAAAAACAATTTTGAATTGTATCTTGCACCTTGTTACCTGCAGCCTGTTGCAAAAACACATCATTTGTTTCCATTTTCTTTAGTTGAATGAAAAATCTCAAAGGTAACACAGTTTGACAGGAATAAAATTTAAATAAAATACTATTTTTGCACCAACAAGGTGATTCCCGAAGAGCGATTAGCTGGCATAGTGTCCAGTGTGTCCTTGGAAGACAAAAGGAGAAGTGTCAGGCTTAAAAAATATATCTACAGCAGATGAACAGTGTCTGAAAGTCATGTCCTTGAGAAGTAGGAAAAAATCCAGCTAAGACCTGACACAGGACTTGAGAGATGCATCTGGCTCTTCAGCTGATCCATCCACTGTTCGCCAGAGCCTCATCAGAAATGGTCTCAGTGAACAGGTGGCTGCCAAGAAGCCATTCTTAAGGGAAGGAAACAGAGAGACAGCTGAGGTATGCCAAATTATCCAAGAACTGGACTGAAGGTCAGTGGTAACAGGTCTTGTGGAGTAATGAATCCAAATTTGAAATTTTTTGTTCAAATCATCAATCTGTACAGAGGAGGTCAGGAGAGAGGTATAACAGTGAGAGTCTACACGGTGGAGGCTCTGACATGGTTTGGTGCTGCATTTCAGCCAGTGGTGTTGGGGATCTTGCTAAAATTGATGGAATTATGAACACAGAAAAGTACCATCATAAAATACCATCTGGAAAGTGTCTGATTGGCAAAGGCTTAATTTTTCTACATGACAATGATCCCAAACATACTGCCAGAGTAGTAAAAGCATACCTGGATAGATAAACATACAGTGGAATGCTATCAGTCATGGATTGGCCTCCCCAGAGTCTGAACCTCAACATTATTAAAGCAGTGTGGAATCATCTTGACAGAATGAAACAAAAGGCAGCCAACATCCAAAGAAGAGCTTTGAATGTCCTTCAAGAAGCCTGGAGAACTATTCCTGAAGACTACTACAGCCCAGAGTTGCCTCTCATCTTCCTTCATTTCGTGTAACTGGTTTTCAAGGAAGGAGCTCTCTTAAGGAAAGTGCTCTTAGGATCACACATACTTAATACATACCGCGTTTCACAGCACAGTTGCCTGAAAAAAGTGTTACTTGACCTGAGCTCAGCACCAAGGAGTGGTCATGGATGGATGCATGAATGGACTGGTGCATGCTGGGAGTACTCAAATCGAAAAGTGTGGCTCAAACCAGATGCCTGAGTGGGATGTCTGACTGTGGAATAAGCTTTAAAATGATTACCCTATGACACTTAAAATAGTGGAACATGTTAGCAGGTTACTGCAGAGGGGGAGATCAAGGGAGAGACATTTGTTTTTGTTGAGTTGAGGTGTGTTGTTTGGATAAACTGCAGATGACTTTAGCTGAGGGAGTGCACAGGATATTGAAGATGATATTACAGCTGACGTGTAGCTTGATGGGCCTGTCACATTGTCTCTGAGGTGATTCCCTGGATGTTTGCCATTAGATCTCAGAGCTCCACTGGTCAAATCTGCACTTATGGAGCAAGGCTTGCAGCAAGAAATAGTCAGATAGCTTCCATTACAGGCTGTCTCCAGAGATCAAGATGTCACGTTGATGATGATTTTGTGTAAGAGGAATATATAGCGCAAGCAGAGGTTGGGGGTTGATGTAAAAGATAATTTTTTACATTTAACAAACCCTTCACATGAAGGTATCTCTAGAGAAATTAAAAAGTAGTGCACAATCTTTAACAGATGCCCTTTTAATGTATATGAAACAAAATTCTCAACTGACCTTATCAGTTTCCATTAACCAAAACTCTGCTACCATAAATCTGATTTTCAACGGATTTTTCAACTGATTTTGATTGATTGTAAGTCTCAGAACCTGCATCTAATGCAAGATTAGTTTATCATAATGCTACAGACTTAGGATGCTTATTTCATTCATTTATGAAAGGTAAATATTTATTTCATTCTTCACAGCAATTTTCAGTTAGGAGTTGAAGTGTTTAAATAACTGCAGCTGTTTTGTGGGCTACAATTCAAAGCATCTTGGAATCTATCACAGTCATCCTTGACTTTCTAGAACAACAATTGTCCTGAAAGTTAAAAGAAGGCAGTATGTGTCAGCGATTAAATAAATTTGGACGTAATCATGGATGTGGTGTCCTCTGAGCGGGTCCACCCAGTTTGTTATGAGTGTGCAGTTTAAAAACTAGCACTTGTGATGCTCCTGTGAGAAAGAAGGTTTTCACAGGACTTTATGCAGTCCTGTGAAAAACAAATTTTACTCCATGATTCAGTAGCTTGCAGAACCACCTTTAGCAGCATTAAATGGAAGTAATTGTTTTCTGTATGACTTTATTAGTCTCTCACATCGTTATGGAGAAATTTTGGTCCACTCTTCTTTACAACGTTGCTTGAGTTCATTGAGGTTTTTCAGGCATTCATTTATGCACAGCTATCTTAAGGTCCAGCCACAGTATTTCAGTCAGGTTGAGGTCTGGGCTTTGACTTTGCAAGACCTTGATTCTTTTTTTTTTTTTTTTTTTTTTT
>VUQI01024840.1:0-11783 GCA_015106735.1 Paratilapia polleni | reverse complement strand
GATTTGCGGCTGATTTAGGCCAAGCTTTAGCTGCCGGACAGGTGGCCTCATATTTGACTCTAGAATACTTTGGTATGCAGAAGAGTTCATGGTCAACTCAATGACTGTAAGGTGCCCAGGTCCTGTAGCTGCAAAGCAAACCCAGATCATCACCCCTCCACCACCGTGCTTGACAGTTAGTATGAGGTGTTATAGCCGATACACTGTGCTTGGTTTTTGCCAAATGTGGCGCTGTGCATTATGGCCAAACACATGCACTTTGGTCTCATCTGTACAAAGGACATTGTTCCAGAATCTTATTGATAATCAGTTAATCAAGTCCATTTGATTAGCAGCACTTACCTGCTACTTACCCTCTTAATTCAAGCAATAAGGGTGTACTTAGTTTTTCACAGGACTGTATAGAGTCCTTAGAAAACTTCCTTTTGCACTTTTTTGGCAGCTTATGCTGCAGTCCATATGATGCTTTTTTCAGTAAAGTAAAGTTTAAAAAAAAGTTAAAATACAACAATTAATCTAACAGAAGTGATGTGACACAGTGGTAAATATGTCACTGTGCCAACTTTTTGGAAATGTGTTGTTGGCATCAAATTCAAAATGAAAATGTATTTTATGAAAAGCACTATAATGTCTCAAATTTAGGCATTTAATATGTTGTCTTTGTACTATTCACAGTTTAAAAAAATAGAGTTTAAATTATTTGCATTCTGTTTTTAATGTATATTTTACACAGTGTCCCAAATGTTTTGGAAACGGGATGGTATTTGTGAATGTGAGGAGTTACTGTGGTCTGTTTTCTGTTGGCAGTGCAGCTACAGTAGATGTGAGTTAAGTGGGGACTCTAAATTGGTGATAAGTGTGAAAGTGACTGTCTGCATTAGAACTGTGATAAAGTGAGGGCCTATGCAGGGTGTTCCCCTGTCCCACACTCTAAGCATTCTGGGATAATCTCCAACCCACCATGCCCAGAAATAGAATTAAGATATGCATGTAGAAGTAATAATAAATTAATTAATCACAAATCTTAAATCCAAGTTCTAATATTTAGCATGGCCTACTTTGAATGTAAACACTCAACTATTTGAGACCTTAAACGACAAGTTTGCAGATATGGTAATACATAAATGTACTATATGTCACTGAATGTAGAAGCACCAGAACATAAAAGTGCATCACATCAGACATTAGTGCGGGGCTTTTACTAAGCTCTTTATTCTAGCTGCAGCATCATCAGAGAGTAGACACTATAGAAGTGTTGGTCGCTATCTGTAAGGCATGCCAGAACTGGAAGCCACTCTTCGATATCCGCACCACTCACTCTCACCGAGAGGACTTTGATTTCCTTGCCAGGCTCCTGGGCTCTCCTCGTCTATCTCCCGGCACTCAGCAGCACCGGCAGGGGAGCACAGTGTACAGACAGCCCTTGTGGGAGCAAACGGGGTCGTAGCTCTATGACGGCAGGGGAGAGGAAGCAGAAGGCAGCACAATGAGGCGGGGGGTGGGTGCACTGGTGTTTGGGAGACGGGTGGTACAGTGTTGGCAGGTGTGTGTCAGGTATTATTGTGAGTTGGTCTGACCTTTATTCTGACTGGTAGTGACACACTGATTAACAAACATCATTTTTCCTGTAAATTACATATGAAAAGTAGTAAACCCTTAGAGGCTTCTTTAATCCTCTGCATATCAACCTCTAAGTGGCAAACTCACACAGTAAGTGTGAAGTCTGTTAAATTCCCCCTTTGGAAACCATCTGTCTCAAAAGTGCAGGGAAAACTCTGACTCTAGAAATGGCACTCCAATAATGTCTTTGCAAGGGCAACTAGAAGTGGAAACTTTAAAGATTTTTTTGAAAGAAAATGTTTTTAAAACGTTTTGTGTTCCAGAGTTTTTAATGTTTTAGGTTAATCATTCAAAGCATTTTGGTGTTTTAGGATATTAGTTTAGTGAAAGCAAAACCCAACTTTATTGTATTTTTTCTTTACTTCAAACAACCGGATATTTAGTGATTCTACAGTTTCTCCCATACAACTCCTCTGTGCCCACTAATCATGACTCAAAGTAGCAAATCTCTTTTCATCACCCTCCATGTGCTGCATGTCTTTTGGAGTTGACAACTCTGTTTTGGCTGAACATCCCTGCTGTTTTATGGAGAAACATTCAGGTGCTGAACGTGCTTTATAGCACTAGCTAGCACTGTGTATAAAATGTTAGCCTGCTACAAAAACAAGAAGAGACATACTGTATATAGCATGAAGATACACTCACTGACCACTCTATTTGGTACACCGATGCAGCTGCTTGTTAATGCAAATGTCACAATCACATTGCAGTAACTCAGTGCATTTAGGCATGTAGACATGGTCAAGACAACCTGATGAAGTTCAAACTGAGCAGCAGAATGGGGGAAGAAAGGTGTTTTAAGAGACTTTGAACGTGGTGTGGTTGTAGGTGCAAGACAGGTTGGTCTGAGTATTTCAGAAACTGCTGATCTACTGGGATTTTCCCACACAACCATCTCTAGGGTTTACAGAGAAAGGTCTGAAAAACAGAAAATATCCAGTGAGCAGCAGCTCTCTGGGTGAAAATGCTTTGCTGATGTCAGAGGTCAGAGGAGAATGGCCACACTGCTTCAAGCTGATAGGAAGGCAACAGTAACTCAAATAACCACTCATTACAATCAAGGTATGCAGAAGAGCATTTCTGAATGCACAACATGTCGAACCTTTAAGCAGATGGGCTAGAGCAGAAGAAGACCACATTAGCTAAGAACAGGACTGTTTCCAGCAGGATAACGCACCATGTCACAAAGCTCAAATCATCTCAAACTGCTTTCTTCAACATGACAATGAGTTCATTGTACTAGTCCATGTAATCTACACGCAAACTAGATCTAGATTCAAAGATTCAAAGCATGGTTTGAATTATACTTATACACGTTGTTTCATATTAACAAGATCCAATGCTTCTTCTTTTTCTTCTTCTTCTTAGCATTATTATTACAACAACAAAAAACTAATGTTGGCTTAGCCTACAACCATGGTGTGTAAGAGAGCTTTTTGGCTGCATGCTGCAGATATCTTATCCACCCTCTACCTTTTTTTGTCAGTGGTGGGGGTGGGGACATCATTTATGTTTGCCAGTGATATCATACTTCCCCTGATCCTTTGCGACCTTTAACTTGTGGAAAGAATAATGTGTGCAAGTCTTTACGATGCTGCTCCATTTCATTATTGTTTTCCATCATTAAGAAGTAAAAAAAGTTGACATTTATCATGATTAAATTGCATAATGAGCTTTGTCCATCCCTATTCAAGATGTTTATCCAGATCAGATCCATGGTGAGAAAAGGTCAAGCAAAGCAGCTGGGTATGTTTTCCATAGCAACTGCTCAAGTTCCTCCTAGGAGATCCCCAGGTCCTCCTAGACACGCTGTGAATGTTTACATTAAATACAGTTTTATGATGTACCAAAATGATCAGAAACACATCTGCACCAATTTTCAGTGGAAAAAAAAATATTAGAGAGGAAAAAAATGTGAGTATTCATGAACCCCACAGTCAAATTATAACACACTGAATACTGAAAGACGGCACAGCCAAAGTGCTGGAGTAATCTGGAACAAGTATTAGGTGGAATGAATGCTTCATACTAAAAGATATCTTGTACAGTTATCAGGAATGGGTTATTCATCAAAAACTAAAGCTAAAGTCTAATATACACTATATCATGGAGCAAACAGCTTGTGGCTGTGACTTTCTGTTTTCTACTCAGTCTGCTAACAAAACAGCATAAAACAGATATTAAATCTGTTTACACACCACTATATTTAGATGGTGATATTTTCAGGTCATAATCTTTATTTGAATTGCAAATGAATACTATATTATCAACATAAAGTCATTTTTACAGGCTCTCCTGGATAGATTTCTTGGTAAAAACACCAAACGTTAAGATCCCTATACATGACATTCTTATACAAGTGGTTCCTGGTGAGATGCCTCCGTGGTTATTTCGGCCACACCTGCTTCCACATACAACCTAGATCCGTCATGAATTTTTCAGGCCAATATGTAGCCAGCAAGGTAGAGGGAAGTTCAGCAGGAATCAATAACCACAAGGTTCCTGTAAATTATTGATAGTTTCCAATACCCAGAGGAAATGGACTAGGTTGAGTGGCGTAAAATGGACTAATAGGGGGATGAATAAACATCACATTTCTGAATAGAGGACATGACTAGTTGTATTTCTAAAATATGAGCTACATTTGAACAATGTAATATTGTAGTATATTTGATGTAAACAATCAATAACAACTCTGACAAATGAAAAATAGCTTAGTGACTAACAGAGAGCAGAGGCATTCATCTAATGCCTTTACTGTATTAAGATTCTATTATTATAAACAATTATTAAATCATTGCATGTTTGTGCTTTTCCATCACCTAAAATAAATTACCTAAACATGAGGCAGTGGAATCGTACTGTATTCAAATACAATTTATTGGTTTAACTCTGTAGTAGGATATATGTGACAGTGATGTTTGCATTGTGAGGAGCTCGCATTTTTACAGCCACACACAAAGAATATAGTACATGTATGTGGAAACTACAATATTTGCTAGGCACTAGGTATGCACAGTACATGTTATGGGATATGACAACTGCAGAGTGGCTCAATAAAAGAAAATCAGGTCCCTGACTCAGGAACGCCTGTACTGCACTGTTGATTTTTCTTAAAGTGAAGGCTTGAGATTGTCGGTTTGTTCAAGGGGAGTTCCCGGCAAAGAGCTTGTCTACATTTGTCTGTAGATTTAAGTTATTGATTGGCTATTGGTATTGGCTCTGTACTGAGTCACTGTAATATTGAAGGTTGTTACACTGACAAGTCAGGGATCTGAGGACATGGAAAGCAAATAATAAACAGATACTGAATCATACTGCACCACATCCCATAAAATACAGAAACAGCCAGTATAAAAATTGCATCATATATTTTTCCCAGTGTAGACGCTGTTGGCCAATAAGAGTGAAATAATCCGAACTCATTAGCATAATTGTACATTTGTGATAATGTTGAAGACACTGAATCACATCCTTGCTTAGTTCATATGAACAGCCCTTGTAGGTAAACATTTTAAACACTCTGAATCACCATGCTTTACTCCTACTGACGAACTCAAAGATACGTTAAAAACCGCAATAGTAGATACTGTAGTTTAACTTTGGAGAAGCACTGAAGATGAAAGAAAAGAAGAAGAAAAATGAGGCTCTATAAAGAAAGCACACAAATAAGCAAATGCAGATGCTTCTATTGATGTTGCCGCTGCCGTGCGTGCGTGCATGTAGCACAGATGCCTTACCAAAGCCTTGAGCGTGTACTGAAAAAAATTGAACAGCTGAGTTGTTGTAACATTTACATAACACTAAACATGTTTGTAAAGTTGCAGAAGAAGTAGAAAAGGGCATTTACAGAATTATGGGCAACATGCTATTGATGTTTCACTGGTAATGGTGTTGAAGGGAAAAATAACTCTAAATTGCACTGGTAAAAGAACCAGGTTTTGCAAATTGATTGGGGTGTGGGATTACAAAAATAACCCAACAAATAAAACACAAAGGGTAGAAGAAACCATGCAGAGGTCACAGTAACTGGCACAAGAATATATACAAACTCTGGGTGGTACTGTGAGCGACTGTAGAAAAACAAGCCATACATCCTCTGTAATACAAACAGTTTTTCTCACCTTTAATTATTATGTTCAAGTAATATCAGCTCATACCAGATGATAATATGCATTCTGTCAGAGATTACAAAGAGATTCCTTTTTCAAACAATTTTTTGTTTTTTTGTTTTTTTGTTTTTTTTTTTAGCAGATCTACATTTACAGTAAACTAGGTTACATAAATAAATAGTCTGGTTTAAATGATACACACTATGTTTACACATAGAAATACCATGTCTGTCAAGTTATTTTTAGTGAACAGTAAGCGTGGTTTAAATCCATCTGCTTCCAAAATCAGATGTTAAACAAATTCTCAGTAAAGTTTTGGGACTCAGTTTAAAATGTGAAATATTGCATCTTCGTTAACACCTCAAGGACAGAACATCATCTGCATAAAGTGACCATTCACTCCTTTTCATACAGTTATTGCTTTATGTGATAAACATCACTTTCAGACAATAGGACTGAATGAGTTTAGTGTTATGCTAAATCAGTGTGAATGCTTCAGTTTGTGACATTTTGATAAGGTGTGCATACAAAAAATTGCAATCTTTGTTACTTTGGTTTCACTATTTTCATGCTTAATTAAAACATGGGATTTATTTATAATCTTTAAGCTTGATTCAGTAATATCTTGTGGTATGAGTTAAGGTACTGACTCCAAACATTTTTGCACTCGATCTGGTTTACTCTTTCCTTCTCTGACACACCACCATCCTCTACTGTGTGCAAAGTACAAAATAACTCTAAACTAATTTAGTCACTAAATGCATTTCCTGTCCTAACAGAGTGCCTCCAGGACACAATTTGAAGTTCAGCAAAATACAATTCTCATAACAAGCCTCTATTAATTATTTTGGAGTATCCAAATAGGTTCCACAGGGCATAATTTGGGGATAAAACAAAAACACAACAGACCTTAAAAACACTATATAAAAATACTTATAAACCTTCAACTTTGTCCCATTCCAAACTCTCAAGGTGGATAACAATGCTCGGACTGAAACTAAACAAAATGAAAATGCAAAATGATCATAGGAGAAGAACTCATTATTGGCACTGTATAATGAAATCCAATCGAAGGAGAATAATAACAGTCCCAAACAGACCCGAGGGATTCCAATTTCCACACTCATTACCCAGTAATGGCTCAGGCATTAGTGAGATGAGGTGAATAGAATATCAGGTCCAGGAGAAAAGGTTCCCTTCCTAATGCTTTTGGACACAAATTGCCGGCATCCCATGACCTCTTACTGAAGCCTTAATGACAGAGGCACACTGCAATATACATCCTGCAAAGTATCGGCACTGTCCTTGGCTATGGACCGAAACTGTAGCATTAACAGCAGCATTGAGCTTTGCACGAGTATCATTATTGGTGTGAATTGACTTTGGCATAGTGACACATTGCCCAAACTGCAGCTAAAGGAAAGTGAGATTCAGGGTTGGGAAAAGAATGAATTTACATTTTGATGAGGGAATTTACATTTTAACTATAAAATTTCTTTTAATTAGCTGGCAGTGAATTACAATTTATAAGGTAGAACAGAATATTTTCACAAGTGTGTGATATTACCACTCACATGACTATAGTCCATAAACCATTACTGTGGGGAATGGTATGTGTGTATTTGTCAAGCTGGGGAGTGTGTGTGTGTGTGTGTGTGTGTGTGTGTGTGTGTGTGTGTGTGTGTAGCATAAACACCGGTAGCATTCTGCACCGGTTTATGCTACAGCTGCCCTAAATGGACAGTATAGACAATATAAATAGTAAAGCACATTATTATTTGTTGATTAAGATGCCAAATTACAGTTATTTACTTGTATTCCTGAACAGAAAAATTAGTTTTAGTTATGCTTGATTAACGTCTGCCTTCTCAGAGAGGTCCAGTGTGCCAGTTCAAATTTGGGTATAAAAACGTGAATTCAGTTTGAAATTCGTCACTCCTGTTCAAAATGGTAAAACGCTGAGAACTCACTGAAAAGGAAAGAGTCGCATTAAAGCACTTCGTGATGCTGGATGGTCTTTCTCGTTTTTATGACAGGTGATCTAGTATATTTGTTAAGCACTGTATATAAAACACACAATCTACTTAAAGCTGCATCAATCACTTTGTCACCACTTCTTGAGGCAAAAGTCTGACATCACTTACCTTAGAAAGCTGTTACAACGTTGCCTATTTAGACATCCAGCTCACATGAGCAACATTATTATTGGATCAGAGTAACTTTTCTGGACACCAGTCTGGCCCCAGTTTAAATCTGGTTTGTTTCAACCAGGTCATAGAAACTTTCTTTATCAGCTATTTGCTAAATTTGTCTCTCTTGCTGCTGTGCAGGTCAAGCATTTTTATTATTTTCCTGAGGTTGGAAACAGGCTAAACAGTACTACAAATCTGTGGGTTTTAAACCCAAAAATTTGCTTCATAAACTCCATAAAGATGCAGATTGAGAAATTATTCTCTACGGGTTCATTACACAATATACTCAGTCATTAGATTCATTGTTAATTTAAAGTATAATGATTAATGCAGCTTTAAATAAAACAAACAGGTAGATGTACCATAGAAATCAATGGCTTGGCTTGAACAGACAACACAGCTGTAATTTCAGCATTGAGGATATTAATTGTCTCTGATCTGACAGGTCTATGACTTATATATTTATTTGTGTTATGGACGATCATATCTTATCACTCTGATTTATAAATCTACTTTCAGTCAAAGTAGACTGCTTTTGCCTCCTATTTTTAAATATCATCTGTCTTTTAATATTGTCCAATTTTGTGCTTACGAATTTGGTCTTTTACAGCCAGCCTACTGGGAAAATTTGCTCAATATAGCAGTAAAATCCCATTAAAGTGCCAACTTCTGATATCTAAAGCAGGGCCCTGAACTTCTTTTATTCCCAACCAACCCCAAGTTTGCATAAAATGAGGTGAAGAAGAGGACAGTGAAGCAAATATGCCCATATGTTGTTGATTACGTTGAAATAAAAATGCTACTGTACCATTACCAATCTGTGCAACTAGTACTTCTGTGAGTAGGAATATCTCGATGCTGCAGTTTTAAAAGTCATCATACAGACTTTGTTACGTTAGAATGGTCGCTTCTCAGATTCTCCCTGCTGTATCTCATTCAACATTCATACAATCGGATAAGTCCAACTGGAGTAAAGAGAAGAGGAGCTGTAGGAGGGAGAACAGAAATCCCTCCATGTTCCTGCAGTCAAGTCCCTTGTTGAGTCACTCTACTAGAAGTGTTTCATTAAGTTCACAAGTTTGAGGATAGCCTGGATCTGACTTTGATGTGGTCTGTCTCAGGAAGGCTCACTATAGAGTCCTTCTTGGGTAGTCCTGATTCTCCCAGACCAGTTCCCACTCCTCCTACTGCTACCCCTGCACCAGATGTAAAACCATGCACAGACCCAGGAAGGGATGCAACAGGGAAGGCCCCGACAGACGTTTGGTGTGGGAGAACAACCCTATGTGGTATAGCGCTCCGGATGCCTGTGTGACCCAGTGGGGTCTGAGGGGGCTCAATGGAAGTGGAAGAGACTCGTGTAGACTGGGGTGGACTAGGGACACCTGGTTGCGCCACCTCGTGAGGCAGTGAGGGCTGAGAAGCTGACAAAGCCCTGGCATCTTGGCTCAGACTTCCCATTTGTAAGGAATGGGTGCTCTTATGTGTGCTGGGCCTATGCACAGGGCTGGCTATATACTGCTGGACTAGAGAAAGCTGCGAGCCTGAGGTGGGACCAGCCAGGGCACTGGATCCATACTGGAATGATCGCCCACCAAGTGCTAGTGGGCTCTGGACAGGGGGGCTGGACAGGACCGGGGCAAAGGCACCAGAAACAAGGAGTTGAGACTGTAATGGAGAGGCTGAGACAGGGCTCGATACACTTTGCATCACCTGAAATCTCCTCACCATTCTGGGAGATTGCAGGTTCCCTACTCCCATAGAGTTTCCTTGCATGGGGGGACAAAAATTCATGGCTACAGCCTGCTGCAAAGTGGCAACTGCTGAATTCTGCGGCTGGGTGGAGGAACTTGGAGGAGTAAAGATCCCACCGGGCAGAGGAGATGTCATGGACATGGCCCGTGAACGTGGCACATCCACCTGTTGAACCATCTCCCGATCATATTTAACTATCTCCTGAATCATCTCATTCTCACGATTGTTGAAAACACCTGAGTTGAGATCATGCTGAACTTTGTGCATCAGAATTGAGTTCTTCTTGCCTGTAAAGACACAGAAAAAGGAAAAAAGCACTGTTACTGAAGGAAATGCTAACTGTACTGTAAAACTTTTTACTGTTGCATACCTTAATAATTTTTAATAATTTGCTAAACAGAAAAAAACAGCATTATCATTTACACGTCCTTAATCTAGCCCTCACCATACCAGATATACTGCCTGTATGCATTTTTCTGTACACATGAAATTCAACACTGATGGAGACATAGACACAGAAGCACCCTATGCTTATAATCGCGTATCAATAATGCAGTGCATTTCCTATTGTAGGTATAAGAGCCATTATTTTTGCATTCACTTCAGTGCATATGATATAAGGACATGTCCATTGACAAAATGTTTGTTTCCTCTGGAACTCTGCAAGTATTAGCCCTACAGGAGAAAACACTAGCTACTTAAATGTAATTCTAACTGTCTGTAATCTGTACAGCCATCTGTGTAACCACTACTAACTTAATGGTTTACTAGTAAACAGCACCAACTGATGCATCTATTGCTAAATTTGATGGTTGCATGGGAGCTTGATGCTCCCTTTTAGGGCATGCAACCGTTTGAGGAAGAAGTCTATGCTCCACTTAATATGACAATGGGTCTCTAGCCCTGACCACCAATGAGAAAGGCATGCTTAAGCAGATGGTGACCAGCTGCATGCCCTCCTGGAGATGATATAGCCAGATCCAAATTATGAAGCCAGCTTCTGCTTTGTATGTGAAAGAACACAGAACCCGAGTTGCCGGCGGTGTGCTGGATCCAGTCTTGCCAGCTCAAAACACAGCTGGATGCAATGCTGGATGAGTGGCCCCAATTTCAGAAGCAGTTACACAGCTGACTTGAGGCCTCTCATCATCACCATCTCAGCTGTTAGTGCAGTGGCCAAAATTACGCACTTGAGCAAGTGATGTGTGATCTGTTGCCTTAGCAGCAGCATACACTCGGTGTAGTCGGTGATATAAAAAACAGCTATGTGAAGCATCAGACACCAAAATCAGTGCTTTAGAATCCCCAACAGCAGTCTTTCCAAAAACTAAAACAAATGTTCTAAGTGGAGACGACACACCTGAGCAAAAGATACAATAAAAAAAATACAGTTTATGCACTCTGATCTACAGTAACATGGAATTCACAGGGCATGGAGTATACATTAAGGAACTAGGAACCATCCTGACATGCACCAGTTCATACCTTAATTCGGTTGTCTGTAATGATTCCTATAAAGGTCATGTCACTTTAATATATTAACCTGTTTTATGTGATCTCAGACTGCAAATGACTCAGAGAAATATACTGCTTCTTATACGCTAACCCTCTTGAAAGCACTTCAATTCAATTCAATTTTATTTATATAGCACCAAATCACAGCAACAGTCGCCTCAAGGCGCTTTATATTTTAGGGTAAAGACCCTACAATTTTAGACAGAAAACCCCAACAGTCAGACGACCCCCTATGAGCAAGCACTTGGCAACAGTGGGAAGGAAAAACTCCCGTTTAACAGGAAGAAACCTCAGACAAGCTCAGGGAGGGGCAGCCATCTGCCGCAACTGGTTGGGGGTGAGGGGAAACAGAAGAGAGCAGAGGGAGACAGGACAAAAGACACACTATGGGAGAGAGACAGAGTTTAATAATAACTAATGATTAAATGCAAAGTGGTGTATAAACACATGGAGAGTGAAAGGAAGTGATGAAGAGGAAGTGCTCAGTGCATCATGGGAAGCCCCCAGCAGCCTAGGCCTATTGCAGCGTAACTAAGGGATGGTTCAGGGTCACCTGATCCAGCCCTAACTATAAGCTCTATCAAAAAGG
>VUQI01024833.1:8983-23554 GCA_015106735.1 Paratilapia polleni | reverse complement strand
TATGGAACCAGCTCCCAGTTTGGATTCAGGAGACAGACACCCTCTCTACTTTTAAGATTAGGCTTAAAACTTTCCTTTTTGATAGAGCTTATAGTTAGGGCTGGATCAGGTGACCCTGAACCATTCCTTAGTTAAGCTGAAATAGGCTAGGCTGCTGGGGGCTTCCCATGATGCACTGAGCACTTCCTCTTCCTCACTTCCTTTCACTCTCCATGTGTTTATACAGCATTTGCATTTAGTCATTAGCTATTATTAACCCTGTCTCTCTCCCATAGGTGTGCCTTTTTGTCCTGTCTCCCTCTGCTCTCTTCTGTTTCTCCTCACCCCCAACCGGTCACGGCAGATGACTGCCCCTCCCTGAGCCTGGTTCTGCCGGAGGTTTCTTCCTGTTAAAAGGGAGTTTTTCCTTCCCACTGTTGCCAAGTGCTTGCTCATAGGGGGTCGTCTGATTGTTGGGGTTTCCTGTCTTTTCTGTCTAATATTGTAGGGTCTTTACTCTAAAATATAAAGCGCCTTGAGGCGACTGTTGTTGTGATTTGGCGCTATATAAATAAAACTGAATTGAATTGAACTGAATTGAATTGAATTGAATTGATACAAGGGAAGATGGATCCATGCTTTCATGTTGCTTACGCCAAATTCTGACCCGACCATCCAAATGTTGGAGCAGAAATCGAGACTTATCAGACCAGGCAACGTATTTCCAATCTTCTGTTGTCCAATTTTGGTGAGTTTTAGTCAGTTTCCTGTTCTTAGCTGACAGGCGTGGCACCCGGTGTGGTCTTCTGCTGGTGTAGCCCATCTGCTTCAACGTTCAACGTGTTGTATGTTCAGAGATGCTCTTGGGCTTGCCTTGGTTGTAATAAGTGGTTATTTGAGTTACTGTTGCCTTCCTATCAGCTCAAAGTAGTCTGACCATTCTCCTCTGATCTCTGGCATCAACAAGGCATTTTCACCTGAACATTTTCTCTTTTTCAGACCATTCTCTGTAAACCCTAGAGATGGTTGTGTGGGAAAATCCCAGTAGATCAGCAGTTTCTGAAATACTCAGACCAGCCAATCTGACACCAACAGCCATGCCAAGTTTAAAGTCACCTTAATCACCTTTCTTCCCCATTCTGGTGATCAGTTTGAACTTCTGCAGGTCTTGACCATGTGCTTAAATGCATTAAGTTGCTGCCATGTGATTGGCTGATTAGATATTTGTGTTAACAGCCAGTTGAATAAATGTACCTAACAAGCAGCTGGTGAGTATATCTTTCTGAAGTAAGAACTGGTAATGACATAATTGTTGGGCTAAAAGTGTACTCCCTTTTCTTTCAATGTAATACTTTAATATGCTGCCTTGTTACCTGGAAACACTAGAGAGTTTCTGCGTAATCAACCAAAATCAACAACCATTTTTTGGGGGGGATTTTTTTGTAATATTAAAATAAATTTAATAAAATAAGCAATTTTTACCCAACTGTGGAAAAACACAGCTATGTGTGCCACATTGCCAAGAGTCATTGTGAGGAAATGTTTGTAGCCTATACCACGTTCAAACTTTAAATACCTTAAGCTTTGTAGTCATCCTATCAACATCTTCAATATAATGGCTTGCTTAGACTCAGAGGACCTGCTTTCTGAATGACAGGCAATTAGAAAGTCTTATTGTTCCTTTAGCAAAGAACAGATCTCTACACTGCACAGTGTTCCTTTTAAAAAGAAACAGCTTAGTTCCAGGCTATCTATTAAAACAACTTACAAGAACACTATTCTTCTAGCTAGACATTTCCATCCTCAGTCTCTCAAAAAAGGTTTGCCCCCAAGTCAGCTTCATCATGTTAATTGGATTTGTGATAGTGATGAAAATTATGTTAAATATGCTGGTGAAATGATGAAACATTTTAGAGATGATTCACAAGCCTGGTATACTGCTGCCAAAATCCAAATAAAATAAGGATCAAAAACACAGAAAACCCCATGAAAAATAAATTTCTAGTAAATTTTCTTGTTTACCAAAAATCTCAATCAATATGCAGTATATTTTCTACTGACAGTACAATTACAGTCAACAGAAAGAGAAACACTCAATATGAGAAATAAAAGTAAATACTAAATCATAAATGGCATTGTATGTGGAACTCCAGTGTAAGGTATAACCAAAGGTTCTCATTTGAATCTTTATATCATTACACTGCACCAACAGAAAAGTAAACAAAAAAACATATATTCCTGTTGCCCATGGGCAGAGAAAGATAGAAATGAGCATATATGCAAATGAATGTGGGGAAAAAAGAAAATGTAACACGTTCCCTGCTCTCCACATCGAACTGAGAAACAATTTATCTTCATTTTCAGTGAAATATATAAAAAAAAATCCCCAGACATAAAGATATGAAAAACAATAAGCTCCCCTCAAGTCTCAAGGGACAGTGGATCCATACGAAAGTATTCCTCATACTGTGCTGGTGACAGCACGGAGATGAATGAAGGCACAGCGGATTCTCAGCAGTGGCAGAGAGATGCCATTATGTGACATTATTAATGTACAGCAAACGGGCAGCACCCTGGATTGCTGATCAGCAACTGATTAAAACTGTCACATACAGTGATAAGGAATAAAACACACATGTACATACCCACACACATACATACACACAGAGCTACAGTGCGAGGAACATGTCTGCAACAAATTCGACTTCCCACTCAACATGTAAAGTGTTCCAAGAAAATTCTATTTGTGGTGTATCCACTCCAATTAGCAGACTTGTGCAAAAGTAAAGCAGCACGCCCACACACAGTATAAATTCAAGCTCTTTCTGTGGCTGATACTATCAGTTCATAAGTTTCTGGCTCATAAAGCTCGATAAGGGTATAAAACAAACACATTACATAATATAATGTGCATAATTAATATATGCCTGCTGACCATCATTTATCAACATACGTTTTTTTTTTTTTTAGAAACTTCTGCTGGCAAAAATTTTAAAAGTTGCAAACAGTTTTCAAAAAAGAATGGCATTTCTTAGCTTGAACATTTGATACGTTTGTCTTTGTACTACATTTAATTAAGTATAGAGTTTAAATAATTTGCAATTCATTACATTTTATGTTTATTCTTTGCACAACATTCCAACTTTTTTGGAAACAGAGTCTATATCAAGATTAGAATGGCTAAATTAATAGACTTTTAGGTCAAAATCACCTCACATACAGTACTACAGAGTAAAGTTTTAAAAAGTTGTGTATTTTAAATAGGTTTTTAAGATTTTTAAGATTTAAGATTGACACACTTCTTAAATACTATGTTACTTGCATGTATGTCAAAAGAGTTACTGGCCACTGTAATCAATTTTCCACTGTATGCTGGCCATGAAGAGATATTTTACCTTCATAAGGCCTAAATCACAAGTGCCTTGGGACTGCTTGGCAACCCCCTGGCAACCACCAATTAGTGGAATACACCGAAATGTGTATTCCATGACCAGTTGGCGAGTGGTTGCTGGAGGCTAACTGGCTGTTGCTAGGTGTAATCTAGGGGGCTACTGATCGGTCTCTAGGCCTGGGTGACTGGGGCTTTAGCAACCAATTTCACAGCGACAGCCAGGAACCTCAAGCACCTACTCACTGCTAGGGTTTCTGCCTAGCGACCGGTGGTTGCCAGGGGGTCACCGATGGACTCTAGGCCTCTGCGACTGAGGCCTAGTATGATTTAAGTGTAAGAACTGGAAAGACAAACATTGTTGAAGAAAGAAAATACATTCCGAAGTTCAGCAGAAAGTAATATAACCCCTATCAGTATTGTATGTTAAAAATTTATCCTTTTAATACAAATTTACCTCTATGCAAATAAAAACACTTAAATGTAAATTCAAGCCAAACACACGGACAATGGATTTCAGGCAGGTATAAATTATCCATAGAGTGTACCAACATTCCCCAGAAAAAAAATCTACACATTAAGTTCAACATTCATATAATTGCTAGCTCAGAGAGAAGCAGTAGCTGGCAAATATTCCAGTGGTTTAAAATGAACTCACATCTGTCACTGGCAACACTGTCCTTGACCTGTGACACTAGCCCTACCATACAAATTTATAATCCCCATGGCAGAATGAGGTTAAGAACAATGGTTATTTAAATCAGGTGTAATTTGCCTGTGGTTCAGATGTCATTAATTAGATACAGTATCCAAATACATGTTAATATCAGGTATAAATTTGGCCTGGAATGAAGGAATTTATTTAATGAAGGAGAGAAACCTCTTTAGATCTATGGACAGGAGAACGATTGCAGCAATCAGCAACCACTTTTATAGGCATGTGCATATTGTATTAAAATATTGTACATATTTTTGACTTGAGAATATGTGAACCTATTCTTTAATCAAAGCTATATCATTTACCAAGCTGACCTATAACATATTCTGAAGCTCATCTATATGTTATCCACTTCATTTCATCCTCTGATCTGCAGGACCGCTGACTGGTGTCCTCCTGTACAGCGTATCTAGGTGAGGTGCATGCCATGAGGCATACATATAAGAAGCTATACATTTACGCACAGGAGACCAGAGAGGAGGATTTTAAGCAGCCTAGTAGTCCACATAGTAATATGTACACTTCACTCCTCTGCTCGTGCAGTACTCATCATTGCACTCGGGTGCATCTCATAACCTTCTGCCATCCTGCTCAGTGAACTGCTCAGTGCCATGAAGATGTTTATGGTATTTCACACCCTGCCCTGCACTGCCTCATTCCTCTGAGCGACGGCTTCCTGAATGGCATTAATAAATTGAGCCGAACGGTTAGCCGTCTTCAATTTAGTTCACAGAGGAACAAGCACTCATTCAGCAATTAAAATGCTTACCTTAGGTCCCTTATATCAACTAAAAATGTAAAGTATCCACTGTGTGGCACAAGCTTGTACACTACATTAATTTCTCATTATCCTGTTGCAGTAATAGTTCACAGAGTCATGATAGTGGTCTGGATTTAGTCACCTGTTTGTATACAGGACTCGCATCAGACCCCACCGTACATTAAGTTTATTCACTCACACATACTTTTTCACATAGCATCTTTTTGATCATCATTCCTAAAAGGTAACTACAGGTAGACATCATTAAACCTCCATTTGTCTCCATCAATGTAGCCTGTCTGTGAAAACATAATTTTTAATCATTGTCTCTCAGTGGACTGACAGGGCTGTTTGACTCAGCCTCACACTTTGACATCATTTCTGTGTAACATTAACCTTTCCTCATGCTGTTACTGTTTGTAGTCTCTGTGGATAAACAAGAAAATTAAAGTAGTAAGACTGGACAGTACAGGGACACACACACAGTGGTTTTAGAGGTGAGTTGTGCAGAGGGATGTGCCCTAGAATACTGATCCATAACCTGTAGCTTGTTGAATCTGCTCCTGAAATGAAAAATCCTCCCCTCCTCTCCCTTTCTCTTCCCATAGCAAAATGATTTAACATCTGCACCAGGGAAGAGTGCTACTTAAAGGAACGTAGATAAGTGTTTATCTTCTATTTGGCACACAATATTAATATAGTAATTGGATGTTATCCCTGGGCTAATTTCTGTTGCATGGCTCACTTGGTTTATTTTGAGTCATCACGTTAGTCATATTAGCTTTTTATCCAAAAGAATCATAGCTCTATGAACAGTCAATAAACAGGGAAAGGGCAAAATATACACAAACCACTTAAGTCAGTGAAATTTAACTAATGTTGCTCACACTAGCAAAACATCAACCCATGGTGATTTTGAGTGACATAAATGGACAAAAAGTATTGTAGAATGGGTCTTGAGCCATCCCTCATTTCTTTATATTTTGCTAGGAAAATGAGAAATAGGTGCAGCGATTTATTAAAACATGCAAACATAAATGGAAATACAGTATATAAGCAAAAACAGAGTTTGTACAATTCTAAAAAGCTTGAAAATCAATATTTAATATGACCAGCATCATTCTTTATTCTTCAACACAGGCTGAACTCTCTTAGGCAGCTTTCTTGTAATTTCTTTAAGTAGTCTTCAGGAATAGTTCTCCAGGCTTCTTGGAGGACATCCAAAGCTCTTCTTTGGATGTTGGCTGCTTTTTGTTCCATTCTCTTTCAAGATGATCCCACACCGCTTCAATAATGTTGAGGTCCGGGCTCTGGGGAGGCCAATCCATGACTGATATTATTCCACTGTGTGTTTTTCTATCCAGGTATGCTTTTATTGCATTGGCAGTGTGTTTGGGATCATTGTCATGCTGAAAAATGGAGCTGTTGTCAATCAGACGCTTTCCAGGTGGTATTGCATGTTGGATCAAAATCTGATGGAACTTTGACAAAATCTCCAACACCACTGGCTGAAATGCAGCCCCAAACCATGACAGAGCCTCCACTGTGTTTTACAGATGCCCGTAGACACTCACTGTTGTACCTCTCTCCTGATTTCCTCCATACATATTGATGACAACTTGAACAAAAAAATTTAAAATCTGGATTCATCACTCCACAAGACCTATTGCTACTAACTTGTCCAGTTCTTGTATAATTTGGCATACCTCATCCTTTTCTCCCTGTTTCCTTTCCTTAAGAATGGCTTCTTGACAGCCATCCTTCCATTGAGACCATTTCTTTTCTTTTTTTGAAGATTTATTTTTGGCCTTTTTGCCTTTATTGGATAGCACATAATAAAGAACAGACAGGAACGAATGGAGAGAGAAAGCGGGGAAAGACGCACAGCCACAGCCAAGTGCCACAGGGCGGATTCGAACCCGGCACTTGCTCAACCAGTAAGCTATACTGGCACCCCCACTGAGACCATTTCTGGTGAGGCTTCAGTGAACAGTAGATGGATCAGCTGAAGGGCCAGATGCATCTCTCAGGTCCTGTGTCAGGTCTTTGCTGGACTTTTTTCCTATTTCTTAAGGACACCACTTTCAGATACTGTTCACCTGCTGTAGACAGTTTTTTTTTTTTTAGGCCTGACACTTCTTTTTTTGTCCTCTACCTGTCCAGTTTCCTCAGATGCTTTAAGGACACACTGCACACCATCCCAAATTTTCACCTAATAGCTCTTTGGGAATCACCTTGTTGGTGCAAAAATATGATTTTATGCCTGTCAAACTGTGTTATCTTTGGTATTCTTTGTATATTCAACTAAAGAAACATGTTATGTTTTTTGTGACAGGCTGCTAGTAACAAAATTCCTAAAGATACATGATAACATGATACAGAAGTTGGTTATGTAACACTGAATACTAGTTACAGTACCACACACTATGTATCAGATTTAACAGACATCTGAAAATTACCTTTATCTCAAATATGTCTTCAAGCCAAAAGGAAGGTGGTGCATAAATAAGTCTCTGCTTGAGTTACTAACCATGTAATGCAGGACAAGCCATGGGCTTGTTACCCTTGAAAGCGTCAGCTAAACCCAAACAATATAACCTTGAACTGCTTAAGTTGTTATTTACTTTTGTGTTACTGTGCTGTGGAAGAGGATGGCAATGTTGATGTATTTCGCCCTGGTTTATTTGACTGTCACTCAAAATCAGTGTCAGTCCACAATTCTTTAGTTATTAAAAATAAAAACAATTTCAGCAAGTGGGTTCTGTCAAAATATGGGTAAAACAACAACATAAAAGCTATTTATTTAAGTGTTGTTAAATATTCCTGCTGAGCACATTGAATTGAATTCTCTCTCCTTTTACTACTGTAGACACTCGGGAAGATAGAAACCACACCAGGCACTGCTTGCACTAATAAGCTGAGGGACTGGATTAATTACACTTATAAGATTGTTTGTTAATAAAATAAAACTGAATTGGAATCTCCAAAAAGGATAATTAGACATTTTCCAAATCTGAGTTTACGTCATTCAGTCATCAAGAGCTGTCAGTTTTAATTCTAGTAGGAAAAGTCAACTCCTGATTTAAAATGACCAGTTGTGGCTATAAAGTAACTTACTGAGGGATGTTATGTTGCTATTCAGGCTGTTTTTCTAAAGCTGTATGAATAAAAATGTAACAAAAGTATCACACTGTTTGATAGACCCTCTGAAACCCTTATGACCACGACCTACTCTCCAGCTGGATGATACTGCTGACCACAACATGCCTGGGCTTTGATAGTGGAGCTGCTGCAGTGAAAGGTGAAGGATGAACCACAGCTTTCATTGTCCTCTCAGGAACAAAGGCCCTCTTTGCTGTTCTAACGCATTATAAAGGCACTGAGCATCAAACATGGAGACATTATATAGCATTCAACAGCATAGATATTTCTCATTTTTTGTTGATAATAAACAAAAACAACATACAGTACTCATATACTTATGTTAAATCCATCCCATATTAATGCTTTTAAACATTACTGATTATAAGCTCTATCTTGATGTTTCATTTTTTATTTGTTCTGCAGTTATTCACCATGTTAAGTTGAGCTGGAAGAGCTAAATACAACCAGGTATATTTTCTAAACATCCTTCTTACACCACACACTTTTTTCTTTTTTTTTTTCTTACTGTATCCCATTTGCTGCCTGTGTGAATACTCTTAAAGATCCACGAAGAGCAAGGAAATACATAAACCATGATGGAAGCTGCTGCTCTGTCTGAATAGGAGATCTATAGGCAATGCAAGTTTGAGGGCTGTCTGTGTGATGCCTGTGGGCCTGGGTCTCAGGCATGCTAATGTGGCATTTGGGTTCAGAAGTGAATGTGACAAGAGATGATGGGAGTGGGCAGGGGACAGGCAGGACCCCTATTATCACTATGATAAGCAGCTCTTCCTTTCTCTTAATTTCATAGGTCAGTCTGAATACAGACTATTAATCCGCTCATGCCTAACTTACTTAGTGTAATTAGCCCCTGATGTAGAATTGATAAATGGAATTAAAGAATATTAGATACACAAAATTTAGAACATCTTCATTTTCTTTAAGTGTAAAAAACACAGGCGTGACATGAGACTTACTTAGGCATGTACTGCATAATAATGTGCTGTATAGAGGTAGTAACGCAACAAATATTTTAAAGAAAACTACACCCCATAAGGACTAACATGTAGTTGTGGTCATGAATAAATTGTAACTAGTATGCTAGCAATGACTGTGACTGTTTGTCTGGCTTCAGTCACTCTGATATAAAGACACTGACACTTGATGCTTTATGCAAATGCTGTTTCAACATGTTGAGTTACAATATGCAAATAAGTTCTCAAGCTACACAGATGGACATTCAATGACACATCAACTGCTTTGAGATCCAAAATACATTTTTTCATAGGGCACAAGACATGCCATTTATTTATCAAAAAATCTGTTTTTGTAAACCACTATACTAATATTCTGCTTTAATCAAATGTTGAGGTTAAAACTAAAGAGGATGCTGCTTTCCTTGCATTTCAGCCAAGATTGAGTTCAAATGTTTGGGCCTCTGTTATTCTCTGATTTATACTGATCACAAGGCAGTGTGTGATCCCCGGCCTTCTAACTTTCCTCCAACACCCCATTCCCATTAATCCCAATCTGCAATAGCTGCCGTAATGCAGATTGCATTAGCAACTGAATGAGCAAATTAGGCGACAACACACTCACCCACCTCCTCTATCATCGGCACTTTCCAATGGAGACAACTGCACGCTTACATTCAATTTGCTGCCCTAATCTAATCGAGCAGCTCGCACGCAGCACTGCGGCCTGCTTTATTTCTTGCACACTCTGTGACATGCAAAACATGATTTCTACAGCTGGACAATGACACAGGCAAACATCCACAGGCACACATACGCCCACATGTACTGACATAAATCGCAAGCGTATGTATAACCCTTTTCCCAACATTCAAATCCACATGTCCGCATGGACATGCATGCTTCGCTGCATCTACAAACAAATTTGATGCCAGCCCCTCCCAGGAGCTCCTGCCTCCTTGTTAGAGGTCGGCTGAGATGTGTGAATAGGCGGGAGATGTTGTTCACACTGTCTCTTAATCATCACAAATCATCTCCCAAGCATGCTTTTAGCAGCCTCACAAGTTGGCAGCAAGAAGAGCATCACAGTGAGACATCATTGTCAAAAGAAAAAAAGTAGTTCTACTGACTTTATTTAAATGAGCTGCACTTCATATTTTAGACGCAATCCCTTTCAACTAGAAAGCACAAAACTTTCTCATGAATGTAAAGGTTTTAAAATAAATATGAATTAACAAAACATACTATAACTGGACTGTACACTAGTATATATTTCCATATATTAATCCTCATGGCTTATTTTTAGCATTTTTTTCTGAACCAATTTCACAGAAAATATCCTGATCTGTAATAAATTTGCAAGATCAGATTAAGCCAATCTTTTGTTTTCACACATCAAAAAGTTTCTTTTCTACTGCAATTAAAAAGACACAGTTCACTGTAGTAAAGTAACAAACTTTGAAAGTGTAAATGTGCTTTCCCACTGAATGATCACCAGAGTCTCTTTTGGTATTAAAACAAACAGTAATGCTGGTGAGTTTGTGAAACATTTTGTATTTCAAAAATTTGGTCCACACTTTCGCCCAGATATTTATTGCTTTTTAATTACATTTTAATTTTAAAGATTAACACAGACAAGTCTGTGAAAGACAATAAGCTCTGTGACTACTGGTGACATGTCAGTGCAAAATCGTAATGACTTCAGACTTTGATCATTAATTAAAGAAACAATTCAACCACATGGATCTACAACATTCTTCCCACAGGGAAAGAATAAATAAAAATCAATATTTGCACCCATGAAGCATTTCCCCAGGCTCCACAGTACAAACCACTGATGTCTCATCTCTTTTAATGAGGGATTGCTCACCAAGCCTCTTTAACACACAGATTGTTCCCACTGCAGCTCCAGGCTGATACTAGTTAGACTGTAACATGCAGTGCTGTAAGTGTGCCCACCATGAAGATATGCAAGAAGGGACATACATTACTACAGAACAGTCATACATATATATACACTCACCAGCTACGTCATTAGGTACACCTGCTAGTGCAGAGTTGGACCCCCTTTTTCCTTCAGAATCGCCTTAATTCTTCATAGCACAGATTCAACAAGGTGCTGCAAACATTCTTCAGAGATTTTGGTCCATATTGACATGACAGCATCACACAGTTGCTGCAGATTTGTCGGCTGCACATCCATGATGTGAGTCTTCCATTCCACCACATCCCAAAGGTGCTCTATTGAATTGAGATCTGGTGAATGTGGAGGCCTTCTGAGTACAGTGAACTCATTGTCATGTTCAAGAAACCAGTTTGAGATGATTTGATCTTTGTGACATGGTTTGCTATCCTGATGGAAGCAGCCATCAGAAGATGGGTACACTGTGGTCATAAAAAGATGGACATGGTCAGCAACAATACTTATGTAGGCTGTGGTGTTTCAATGATGCTCAGTTGGTACTAAGGGGACCAAAGTGTTCCAAGAAAATATCCCCCACACCATTACACCACCACCACCAGCCTGAACCATTGATACAAGGCAGGATGGATCCATGCTTTCATGTTTACGCCAAAATCTGAGCCTATCATCTAAATGTCATAGCAGAAATCGAGACTGATCAGACCAGGCAACATTTTCCCAATCTTCTGCTGTTCAGTTTTGGTATGCCCATGTGGAATTGTAGCCTCAGTTTCCTGTTCTTGGCTGACAGGAGTGGCACCCGTTGTGGTCTTCTGCTGCTGTAGCCCATCTCGCTTCAAAGTTAAACATGCTGTGGATTCAGAGATGCTCTTCTGCATACTTTGTTTTTAATGAGTGGTTATTTGAGTTACTGTTGGAGATTCTCCTCTGATTTCCTCCTTTTTGGACCACTTCTGTAAACCCTAGAGATGGTTGTGCAGGAAAATCCCAGCACATCTGCAGTTTCTGAAATACTCAGATCAGCCCATCTGACACCAACAACCATGTCAAAGTCACTTAATTCCCCCCCCCCATTCAGATGCTCAGTTTGAACTTCAGCAGGTCTTCTTGATCATGTCTACATGCCTAAATGCACTGAGTTGCTGCCATGTGATTGGCTGATTAGATATTTGCATTAACGAGCAGTTGAACAGGTATACCTAATGAAGTGGCCAGTGAGTGTACACATGGAGTTAGTACACATGTAGAAGCGATAAAGAGTCTGGAAGTTGGATTTTTTTTTTTATTTACCTGGCACTATACAAACCAGTCTCATGGCAAATTGTGAAATGGCTGGTGATTGTGTACATGGGCACGAATTTTCCTTTTGCTAATGCCTGGCAGCGTGCTTTTGAAAGTGATGTATTTTAATTGGAAGAATGTTTTATTTCACAGATTTCTTTTGAACTCCTCTGGCAAGCTAGAAAATTGAGCTCTAATGTGTGTTTTACAGATTTTTCTATCCATATACACAGAGAAAAGCAAAATTTGTGTCTAGAAAAATGAATGCAGGAAGACAAAATTTTGTGAAAACTTTACAAACTGCTATGTGATCACACATCCAGTATTTTGACCCTGGATATCAGTGAAAGCCAAATAGAGATTTCATTGTCTCTTGGTTTGCCCTAATGATTTTAACATGCACTGCTACTTTCAAACTTATTAGATGCCGCTGATTAGATTTCATCAACACCAGTGTATAATGATATGATGTATATTCAAAATTATATGTAAAGCTGAGTTTTAACTGCACAACCAGTGATGTTCAAATGTCAGAGGACATATGGTTATGCTTTTACATATACTGCTGATGGGTAATTTTCCCTGCAATTTCAACTGCAAACAAGCTTTGCATGCTAGCAAACATAGAAATTGGGCAAATATGGTCAGCATCAGCCTATCTTTCCATAGCTGCACCACATGAAATAAGTTTGAGCATCTGTACACATCTCCTAAAGTTTAAAACCAAGGATAACCGTGACTGCACTGGCTGGGGCCTTTCAGTGTGAAATTTGTAGGTTCACCCCGAGTCCTTGTGGGTTTCCCCTGAGTGCTCAAGTTTCCTCCAAAACTTGCACAAACACATTAAAGCTGGGTGAACTGGAAACTTGTCTGCAGGCGTGAATGTGAGTGTAAATGTGTTTGTTTACATCTGGGTTAACTGTGAGACTGACTAGTGACCTGGACAGGATGCATGGAGCCTCTCACCTAAGCCAGTGTTTCAGCTTCATTTTTCACCACAGCAATCCCTTGTGCTTATCTTGTCACTTTTACATATCACCACCTCTCCCCTTTGGGAGTAAACTGCAAACAGGAATGGGTGCATGCAAGTATATAGGAACACAGACAAATACACACACAGTGAGCGTAAGACAGAATAAGAGTCCTAAGTAAATCCTTGCCTAATTAGAAGAGATTGTATTGGACAAACTGGTAACAGATGGCTTCTAAAGAAGGCTCACACTGAATTCATTA
Organism: Paratilapia polleni; assembly: GCA_015106735.1. NCBI lineage: Eukaryota > Metazoa > Chordata > Actinopteri > Cichliformes > Cichlidae > Paratilapia > Paratilapia polleni. The sequence goes on along the minus strand of VUQI01024833.1, from coordinate 10,153 downwards.
AAGGCTGAAATTACAACTACACATTGGGATGCCTACCCTGGAATCATCATAGAAGAATCAATATGACTTAGACTGATCCATTTTTCAGGTCAGGTGTTGTTGCAGCAGGGCAGCAGGTTTGGAAAAAGAATCTGTGAGAGATAAGACACCAATTCAAAGCCACACATTGTGTCGCAAAGTTCAACACACGCCATAAGGAGGCAAAACAGAAACCTCACAAAATATGTGTCCTTGTACCACAATAGTTCATAACGGTCCACTTTTATGATTAATCCAGTGCATAAACTTTATAGATAAGGTTTGAAGTGACTTTTTTTTGTAATTGATTTTCTTTTCTTATCTCCCTTTGTATTCTTTGCTGTTTTCTTTGTTTTATTTTTTTACATTTCCTTGAGGACTTCTATGAATCCCTGTTTTTTATAAGAAAACAGTGACATTTCCTTTTTCATAAAGGCTACATAATTGATCAAAGGTTCAAAAGTAAAATGGACTGTAAGGCCACCTGGGACCAAGAGAGGAAGGACACAGCAGCAGAAAAGGTGTCTGACAATTACTTTTGCATGAGACAACACAGCATATATCCATCACACCAAATCCTCCTGAAAAGGACAGAATATTTATCCCCTGGTTGTTACATTTTGACCATTTGTTTCCCACTTCCTTGAAGTGAAATATAACATCCTTGAAGCATCTCTTTAAATACTTATAATTAGGGATAAGTCTCACTACAAAATATTTTTCAATACTACATTAAAACATCATCAAATTTCAAAAAGGGACAACTTAAGGCAAGCTCACACTTTCACTGTACATAGTATAGTCTCTGTCTGACTTGCACCACTGCATATATTCCAGCTCTTTTTATTAGAGCTGGAGATTTAGCTTCAGAGAGCACAATGCCAATATTTTACATCAACAGTGAGGATAAATAAATGTTGAGTTACTTAATATACATACTCAACTCTGATATAACAAGTAAGTGCCTCCCTGAGGTAGAGGACAAATCATTTTGCTATGGCTTCAGATAGGGTGCTCCTAAATGGGACTACTGCAAAGAAAGATGTTCTAGTATCTTTAGGCAGTGGCTATGTTTTTGTAAAGTGTGTGCAAGTGTGCCAGAGATAAAGAAAAGATAAAAAAAAAAAAAAAAAAAACAAAAAAATTAACGGT